>WNWK01010024.1:0-65000 GCA_009830355.1 Cherax destructor
CGTTGCATGAGCACAGTGTGGGCTTTGCATGTGCATAGTGTGGGCTTTCATGAGCATAGTGCGGGTTTCATGAGCCTATTGTGGGCTTTCATGAGGGATAGTGTGGGCTTTCATGAGCATAGTGTGGGCTCTCATGGGCATATTGTGGGCTTTCATGAGCATAGTGTGGGCTTTCATGAGCATAGTGTGGGCTTCCATGAGCATATTGTGGGCTTTCATGAGCATAGTGTGGGCTTTCATGAGCATAGTGTGGGCCTCAATGAGCATAGTGTGGGCTTTCCCTGGGCATAGTGTGGGCCTTCATGGGCATAGTGTGGGGTTTAATGGGCATAGTGTGGGCTTTCTTGGCAGGCCTTTTGAGGCTTTCTAGGGATAGTGTGTGCTTTCATGAGCATAGTGTGGGCTTTCATAGGGATAATGTGGGGTTTCATGAGCATAGTGTGGACTTTATGACATAAATGTGGGCTTTCATGAGCATAGTGTGGGGTTTCATGAGCATAGTGTGGGCCTTCATGAGGGATAGTGTGGGCTTTCATTAGCATGTGTGTGCTTTCATGAGCATAGTGTGGGCTTTCATGAGCATAGTGTGGACTTTCATGGGGATAATGTGGGCTTTTCCTTTAGCAAATGTTTCTTTCATGAGCATAGTGTGGGCTTTTTTTTGGGTAAATTGGGATAGTGTGGGCTTTCATGGCATAAAATGGGCTTTCATGAGCATAATGTGGGCCTTCATGAGCATAGTATGGGCTTTCATGAGCATAGTGTGGGCCTTCATGAGCTTTGTGTGGGCTTTCATTAGCATAGTATGGGCTTTCATGAGCATAGTGTGGGCCTTCATGGGCATAGTATGGGCTTTCATGAGCATAGTGTGGGCCTTCATGGCATAGTATGGGCTTTCATGGCATAGTGGCTTTCATGAGCAAAAGGGGGCCTTCATGAGCATAGTGTGGGCTTTCATGAGCATAGTGTGGGCTTTTGCGTCTGAAAAGTATAGTGTGGACTTTTATGAGCATTGTGTGGGCCCCTTTAATGAGCATAGTGTGGGCCTTCTTTAGCATAGTGTTTTGGGGCCCTTTATGGGATAGTGTGGCCCTTCCCGGATAGTGTGGGGGTTTTATGAGCATAGTGTGGGCTTTCATGAGCATAGTGTGAGCTTTCATGAAAAATTTTGGGGTTTCATGAGCATAGTGTGGGCTTTCATGAGCATTTTGGGGCCTTTAAAGCATAAAAAAAGGGCTTTCATGAGCATAGTATGGGCTTTCATGAGCATAGTGTGGGCCTTCATGAGCATAGTATGGGCTTTCATGAGCATAGTGTGGGCTTTCATGAGCATAGGGGTGGGCCTTCAAAGAGCATAGCGTGGGCTTTCATGAGCATAGTGTGGGGGTTTTCGTCTGAAAAGTATAGTGTGGGCTTTTATGAGCATTGTGGGGGCTTTTATGAGCATGGTGGGCCTTCATGAGCATAGTGTGGGCCTTCATGAGCATAGTGTGGCCCTTCATGGGCATGG
The DNA here is from genome assembly GCA_009830355.1 of Cherax destructor. Taxonomy (NCBI): domain Eukaryota; kingdom Metazoa; phylum Arthropoda; class Malacostraca; order Decapoda; family Parastacidae; genus Cherax; species Cherax destructor. The sequence continues at coordinate 1,511 of WNWK01010024.1, forward strand.
GGTGGGCTTTCTTAGCATAGTGTGGGCTTTCATGAGCATAGTGTGAGCTTTCATGAGCATATTGTGGGCTTTTATGAGCATAGTGTGGGCTTTCATGAGCATAGTGTGGGCCTTCAAAGCCCTATTTTGGGCTTTCATGAGCACAGTATTGGCTTTTTTATGAGCATAGTGTGGGCCTTCATGAGCATAGTATGGGCTTTCATGAGCATATTCTGGGCTTTCATAATAGGGGGGGGCTCTGTGATATGCAGGGGAAGTAGATAATAGAATAATAATAGTATGTGAGCAGTCAATAATTTATTTTCAAATTTATGTTACGGGAAATTTTTTGAGCTGCAGCCCCTGGACTTCCATCCTAAATCCTGGTTATTTCCCACGTTATTTCGCTTCTCTGCTACAGTACCTTGAGGCTAAAAAATGTTACATGCCTGAAATTCATCTCTGTTTTCAGGATTAATCAAAAAGTCCCCTTTCCCAGGAAACTGCATTTTCCCGAAATGCGCTAAACCCGCATGGGATGAAAAGCACCATGAGGACCTGCCTCGTATGGGCCAGTAGGCCTTCTGCAGTGTTCCTCCATTCTTATGTTCCTATAAGGCTAAAGGAAGCTACATACTGAGGGAGTGTCTTAACAGGGTAACATCTAGCTGTATGGTGAAATAAATCTGTTGAAATAAAAGGTCAAAGCATCTTAAGAACATAAGAAAGGAGGAACACTCCCAAGGCCTGTTGGCCCATACTCAAGTAGTTACTAGTCTGTTGAAATTCAACCTAACAATTTATTTCATATTTATCCAAAATAAAATTTGTCTCTTTGGTAATCCTCAAATATAATGTTCCTTTTACTTCTGTTGGTCTTCCCCTCCGCTCATGGGGGTTTTTTGATCTCAATCATCAACAATGCTTGATAACTATGGGCTTCATGCTGGCTTTGTTTATAGGATTGTCTGATGTACATTGTATCCGGAAACTTAAGATATTCTTTACTAATAGTCAAAACTCTGTTCAAAAATAAGTTAGATTAAATTTTACCGCAGAATACATGTTTCAACGGCAATGTGTAATAATGATTTTCAGATTTTTTAGTTTCGTCATTTTTGTAGTTTACCTCCTCTCAAACTGTGCTCCGTATATGACCTATCTTCATATTAGGGACCTAGCATTAACTTGGGTTGAACTCCAGAAACCCACTTACTTCACTGCCTCTATAACTATTCAAATCTTCCGTGATACAATTTGTCCTTCCGTTATTCATAAACATGGATACAAAATTCTTTGTTAGGTTATCAAATATTTGATTAGGGACATGTTACTCTCGCCTCTTTAGAAATCATCACATCCTGACTCGCTCTCTCTCTGTTAGTTTAATTATCTATTTCAAGAACCTTTTGAATTTGTAAAGGGAAGTGGTGAGATTTCACTTTCTGATGCTGCCTCTTAATGACACCGACTAACTGAAATATTTTTTTCAAATATCCTTTTGAGCGAAACTGTTCATAAATAAATTACCCAAATGTTGTGCATTACAAAAAAAAAATTAAGTACTGTATATCATAATGTAATCATATTTGCCGGACATGAATCCATGGAATTTTGGAAAAAAAAGTATTTTTTAAACCCTATTGCTAAGCTTTGATCCAACACTGGGAATGACCTTTTACATTAGCTGGTATCGCTCCCTTTTATGTGTCCTTCAGTTATCCTCTTTTTATCAAAAACAGGGGACCTATTTCTTTCTGCAAAAGCTGATGAATTCAATACCTCAAATTTACCTTCACATTTCTTGCACTATCTTCAGTATATAATATTTTAATTGGCCGAAAAATCTTCATCAATAAACATACTGAAAAAATGGCAAACCCTGAATCGTATTTCGAAACCCGGCCAGAGTTTTGAAGCCCTGAATGTGAATGGCAAATCAGTGAAGCCAACCCTAGAACCCCCGTTGCAAGCCCCTGGCCAGTTTGAAAAAACTGTTCAGTATGAAAACCTTGAACCATTGTGCCTATCCAAGTACCGCTGTGGCCAACCACTGAGCTAATGTAAGCAACTTTTGAACCAGTGTGGGGAACCGTGAACCTGTGGTCCATTTTATCCTGTGTAGCCATGCAATGAACCAGTGTTGTCATCCCATGAACGGCATGGCACACCTGGACCATATGGGGAACTATTAAAAAGGTGTTTAGCCAACACCTGGACCAGTGTGGCCATCTTTTAAATTGTGCCACAATCCTGGACCAGACGGGAAACCCCCGGGCCAAATGAAAACTTCACGTATATAAAAAGGTTTTTTCCGGCCCTCAGATTGACCCGTCCTTTCCCGTTGTCCCCCTAATCTTATATTGTATTCTGTGGTTCTGAACCCTGGCCCAATAAAATAAAAATGCCCCCAGGTTCAGTGTTCCCATGCTCTGGTCCAGTGCTGCCCTGGCGTTGTTCCTCTGTGGTCCTGGACCTACAACATTCTGTTCTGCCCTTTAACCTGTTGGTCCCTTCTTGGACTTGAATGGCTTACACTGCCCCTAGATCACTGTTTTCCCCCTGGTTATAGGTGTCTACCCTTGGTACAGTGTGGCTTCTTTACGGTTTCATTGTGGTCGAGTCTATGCTTCTGTCTTTCGACGACTTAATTTATTTATATATATATAGGGTTATATTGCTAAATTAATCGCCGTAGAACTTTTTCATCCCCATCTCCGCCTCTGTTGTGATATGAGTCGTGTCCTTAGAGTTATTTTCGATGTATAATATTTAACTAAAAATAAAATGTTAAATATGTTTATCATGTCGGCGATTGTGGTACGGGCCCTTTGTCGATGTAGGGGTGATGTCTTTTGATGCCCACTCGTGGTTCCTTTTGGTTCACTCATATAGATTGTAGCCTTCTGCTATTAACATTTACTGGATATACAGAGCTCCCCTTGTTTTATTATATTAGTAAAACAGTGGGGTTTTTTGGGAAGGGGCGTGACGTCATCGCCCAGTGACACTACGGTTCCTGCTGAAATTTAAACCCTATCTTCTTTTTTAAAAAACCACTAAATTAGTTTATTAATTTTATGATTTTATCATGATGCTATGTGCCTCAGTTAGCTTAAAAAACCCCAACACATCTCACACACACACAGCAATCAGTGAAGAATCGGGGAAAGGGCTATGACTCGCCCCCTGAAACCACAAATAGGTGATACACACACACACACACCCCCCGCGGGGCCAGGAGCTGTGAATCGCCCTGCAACCACAAGGGGGGGAGTACACACACACACGTTCATTAGTTCCAATAAGTGTAATAACTGAACACAATATAGATAATTCAGTCCCAATTTCCGCGTTAATGATACTGAGCAATGAACTGTTACATTACCCGGCGTTAAACACCACGTTAAACAGAGTACGCTTTTGAACCTCACAAAGCGTACTCCACCCTGAGTCAGGATCACCTGTGGGTAATTTATCCACACCCTAATGATGTCACCTCCTGGTGGTTCTATGGGTTTCAAATCTTACCTTGTAGTTGAAGCACTACCCTAACGTTTGTGCTACCTGACGCCTGCATTAAAAGTGAACGATAGTGAATGATAGTGAATGAAAAAAGCGTAATAATTATAACAATCATAATTAATTCTGACCAAAGTCTCTCTAATATTAGCGAAATTAATTTTTCAACGGTGTACAGTAATTGGGTGCCGAAATTATTGTTGCCATGCAAATTATTGTTGACTTGATCTAGAATCACTAAAATGCAGTTAGTTTCCGTCTTTGGGAAAGAGGTGTGGAAAACCCAACAAGCACCATTATATTTTTTACCCCCACGAGTGGTATTGATCAGTAACAACACTGCGACTGCGTCATTTTTTTCGCTCACCATGAGGCGGGCCAAAGCAGCATGGGTTCGACTTCTTGGCTAGTCGCTGTGCTGTTATTGATATATATATATATATATATATATATATATATATATATATATATATATATATATATATATCAAAACACTGATCTCTGGGAGGGGGTTTTTTGAAAGTAAGGTTTATATTGATCTTTGTTAAAATCTTGACAAACCAGGTTCTCATTGTATGGTAAAGATAGTACATTTTTTCCCGGTCATCGCTTCCTTAGGTTCAGTCCTGTGAAAATCTTTCCTTTTACATTAGTGTCTTCTCGACAAAATCCCCGGGTTCTCAGTTTGGGCTATTTGAATATGTTCTTTAAGAAAATGTGTGGCATTTTTTCCCCATGCTCCCAAAGGGCTCATCCCCCGGGACAAATTGATACTGTTGGCTTTGTCCCTGACTTGCCGTCTTGTACTCCTCTCTTTGGGCAGCAGCTCCTCCCCGTCGCCCGACATTGATGGATGTAGGTGTCAGCCAGTGTTGAAAACAGGTATATCCCCTTCTAAAAGCTTAATTTTCCAAAGGGTAGATGGTGATCCCATCGGGGTTTTGCTGGGTTGTGGGGATTTTTTGTGATGGGCTCTATCTCGGCTGGGCTCAGCTGGCAAGGGTTCTCTTTATGATGTCGTTGACTTCATTTATCTTGCAAACCCAAACCCCTTTGGTTTTTGGGAAAAGTTAAGACCATGTAGACCATATTGGTCGGCTTGCGCATCGCCGCGAATACACTGATATTCCGGGGTTTGGGGGAGCAAAGGGGGAGCCGTGGGTGTTCCCATTGCTGAAATGGGAACTGTTTGGAAAAGTCCCCGGGTGATTACTCAACTTGAAAAAAAAGTCTCCTGTCTGATTTACAGCCCTAAGCATGTTGGCAAGCATTTAAAAGCGATCAGGCTATTACAACTTGGCTGTTTGTAGGCCAGTGCTGCATTAGGTTTTGGTGCTGGAGCACCCCCATTCAGTGATGGCACTGGAGTAGCTAGAGTCCTGTATTCCTGCTGAGTCACTTAGGTTGTCCAGAAGAATTTGTTTTATTAACTTTTTGATGCTATATAAGAGGATGGGAAAAGCTGGTAGGGCAATCTGGGAGGATTTGCGTACTCCCCCCCCAACCTGACTGGAAGTAGGCTTGCAACCACTTCCCATCTTGGGGGAAAGATTAAAAATTTTGCATGGTCGGAGAGTCATATTCCTTGATTTTTGGACTCCGAAAGCTGTGGAGCATCTCGGGAAAATAGGTAATTTTTGGGGATTGACAGGCACCTAGTGAGTAGGTAGAAGGCATCATGTGTATCGATGTTTTTCATCCTGCCTTCCATCGCCCTGAGGTCTGAGATTTTTCTAGGATGATCATGGCTTTGGGGCCCAAAGAGGAGCACCAAGGGGGGTTTTGTTGGCTGGATCAATGGCTCGTGCTTCTGGAAAAACAGCACTAATATTCTGGATCATCTCTCGATTGGTAGAAACTATTTAAATTTGGTGGGGTTTAAAAGGTGGGCCCCAGGCTCTCTCTTTTTCTTTAATTTTCTGATGTCCTCTAGGAGAGATTCTGTAGTGCCAGCGGGGGTCCATCACCCAAAGAAAGATACTGAGCTCACGGGAAAAGCGCTTCTGTGTTTTCCCTTGATGACCAGACAGAATATAAAGGGGCGAGGGGGCCCCCCTGACACACCATCACACGAGTCAATTTCATGGTCCCCAAACAATAGTTTAGAAGACACCCTAAAACCCGATTCTATGAAGGGATGGGGAAAGGAAGTGTCTAGAAACTGATAGGAGAGCACATCCCTTCTGACTAAGTTGAAAGCATTGGCGTCCAATTTGATAAAGGTTTTTTCATTTTTTTTTGATGTATATTCGTGCTGCGTGGTAGCTGCTTCCCAAACTTTTTGAACACCAAAACCGAGGTGAGTTGGTTTCAACATTGAGGCAACCTCTTGACTCACCATTCTTACTGCACCTTGGCGACTAGGGGCCGAAAGGGGGTTTCCCATTCAATATGCCTGATTCCTCCATCCTTCTTCCGGAGGGCACACAGTGAGGCACCAAAGAAAAAGGGGTCTAATGGCTCTTTGACACTGCCAGCCGGCACCACTGGAAAATTTGGGGGTTAAAACAGCAACCTCTCTGAAACCTCACCAAGTGCTGGATTGTGTATTTGTTTCAAGTGTTGGCCTTAAACCGGGGAAACCTCCTGCTGAGCCCCTTTGGGAAAAGACATAACAGCTTTATAAAATTCACATCCTTTGGGGAAATGTTCTTCATCTGCTGCAATGTCAGGGGGGTCAATTTGATACTGAGAGCCCCGGGTGGTGTTTTTTTCCTTCAGGGCTTGTGCCTCCGACGTCCTTAGAAGCGATGGTATCCTCACGATTATAAACCTCAGTGCTCCCAAAAGTATTGCCCTCTTCTATTTTTTTTTAATTTGGGCTCTGATTTTGGGCTTGGTGTCTTGTTGGCATTTGCACATCACTGACTAACTTTTGCTTTGTTATACACTTATTATTACATTTATAAAAAAACCCCCGCCATTTGGCCACACTAATCCCCGTTCCACTGTTAACCGGGGGTTCTTCTGTTCAGCATCCCAAAGACAGTCGTGGCGCCACTCCCCCTTTCCCCCCCCGGCCGAACACAGAGAGTAAACAAACCTCCTCCACACCTCTGCTGGCAGGATCCCCTCAAGACCAGCACTGCTCCCAACTCCCCCATGCACTGCACTTTCCCACTCTTAAACTCAGTGGATGCTCACGATGATGTCTGTAAACGGCCCTTGTAAACCATTTTGGGTTTTTCGTTTACACACAAAAATATATATATATATATATGTCGTGCCGATTGGTAAAACTGGTCAATTAGCAAAAACTCTTAAAAATTTAAATCCTTTCTAAAATTTTTCTTATACGTTTAAAGATATATTTTTTTTATTTATGTTAATGTAAAATTTATAATTTTGTACCAAGAGAAACTTTGAAAACCTACCCAACCTTATTAAAAAACGCAATTTAATTTAGCCCAACCCAACTAAATATATTTTAGATCGTTAACATTAATTTAATAATAAACAAACCAATGAAAAATATTTTTCGTTATTTCAGAATGATTTTGGCGAAATTTTGCATACAAACACTTGTCTTATATGGCAGAAGGCGTTGCTATTTAAGCCAAATTCGAATTTTTACCTAATCGGCACGACATATATATATATATATATATATATATATATATATATATATATATATATTTTTTTTTTCAAAAAAACCACTATGAAAAAAATAGAAGAATTCCAAGCGCTTTCTGTCTCACATTATCAAGGAACTATATATTTCCCTTTAAAAGTAAGTCCACAATTTTTTTCTGTTTTTCTTATTTTTTGTTTCACCTGTTTACTGTGATTTTTTTGCATATATATATATATATATATATATATATATATATATATATATATAATATATATATATATATATATATATATATTTTTTTTTTTTGAAACCCAAAAAATTTTTTTGAATTATTTACCAAACTGCGGCAGGCCAGGGCTTGACTCTACGACACATTGTCCCGCCTCAAAGACATCAACGTACCATTTACGTTTCCTCGAATGCCCTGAATTGTATATTTGTTTCTTTTTTCCCTTTGTTGGTTGAGCTCTTGTCCCTCCTCAGTTCATTTTTGCCTGGGTCGTAAGGGTTTGAAACTCTGTAATTTACCAGTCGGTAAAATGACAACTGGTGTGAACGTTCGTCTTGGGGGTTCCTTGTCTTTTGGGATGTTTTAAACTGTTATACGCACCTATCTCATTTCCCTTCAACATAAGCATATTGATCCTTCATCTTTAACCTCATCAAAGCGTCAACGTTCGTCAAGTTACTGATATTTGTATAAAAACAGAGTTATGGCTCCCCGGCTGCCACTGACACTGTGCTCTTTAAAGAAAAACCTTTAAAAACACGTCCAGTAGCCACTCCGAACACTTTGTACACCACCCAAAAACCCTACATTTCTGTGAGACATATCGTAAAAAAGCTTTAACGCATGAAGCCAACATATAAATCATTTAATAGCAGACTTGAATCATTCTAACAGCAGACCTCCATCATTCTTAAGCTCACACCAGGGTGTTGTTCTCTCTGCCCTGAGGTTATACTGTGATATGCGATTTTTCATATATCCATCGTGTTTTTATTTCTTTTATCACATTATTCTTTTTCCCAAAAGTTGGAGCTCCCCTCCCATCTTCCATCAAATCCTCCTCTCCCTCTCTCCCTCGCTCTTTTTACACAAGGGTTATAAAAGGAAAAGTTAAAGGGTTCCTATTTATTACATGCTAACAGCTATTACCTACGTTATCTCATTTTAAAGCCTATTTTATTGTTATGGCAAAAAAAGAGAACATATTGGGGTTGGAGCCATTTGGGGGAATGCGTTCATTTATCAACTGAATTTATTTCTTGACACATTATGTTTACAATTTATCCTAGGAATAAATGATCTCAGAAAAATGTTCGGGAGCGGTACAGGGTAGTTGTTGCTGGCTGCCCGTCTTTTGTGTGAAACTCCTTCTCGCTGTCCTCGGAGTGAAGACAAGTATGGAACTTTTTCATTATTGGCCTTGTATATAACAGTAAGGCCACCCATATCAAGGTCAGGTTAAGGTCCTAGCTTTATTGACAAGCTATTTACAAGTTAAAGGGGTTTTTAACTTTATTGACAAAATAAAGTTTACCTACATCAGCTCATTTGAAAATTTTTTTTGTTATGAAGCATAACTTTCTCTCTCTCTCTCCTTCAATCTCTCTCCTTCTCTCTCCTCTCTCTCTTTTTTCATTTCCCCTTTCCGGGGTTCATCTCCTCCCAACCCATAAAACCACAGGAATCTTTTATCCCCCCAAAATTTGTGCTGCCTCTGCTAAAAAGCAAAAGGGGTGGCTGGGGGGAAGGATATTGAAAGTCACTTCCAAAAAAAAACACACACACACACACACACACAAAACACACACACACACACTCACTCCCCCCACTGTAGATAGTGACAGGATGTTCCAAAAGGGGAAAACAGAAACAAGGGGACACAACTGGAAGCTGAAGACTCAGATGAGTCAAAGGGGATGTTAAAACACTTCTTCAGCCTAGAGTAGTTAGGAAGTGGAATAGTCTGGAACGATATAGTGGGGCGGGAACCATACATGTTTTAAGACAAGGTATGAAAAAGCTCATGGAGCGGGGAGAGCAGAGACCCAGTAGCGGACCGAAGTGGCGGGGCCAAGAGCGGTCTCACCCCCAACCACAATTAGGTGAATTGGTGGGTGAGAAAACTCACACACACACACAAAAAGGAGTTTGTCACGACCCTGAAACCCCAAACTAGGTGAGTACATACACAAAATACACAGAGTCATTATGGACCCTGTGCACTGTGTTCGTTGGGCCCCATACTGGAGTATGCAGCGCCTTTTGGAACCCTCACCAGCCAAGCATTTAGGAAACTAGAAAAGTGAAAAGGTTTGCAACAAGACTAGCCCCGGAGCTAAGGGATATGTCCTACGAGGAGGGGTTAGGGGAAATCGACCTGACCCCTGGAAGATAGGGGAGAAAAGGGAATATGATAACGACATTTAAAAAACTAGAGGAATCGATAAGGTGGACAAAGACAGAATGTTCCAGTGGTGGACACAGCAACAAAAAGGGGCACAGTTGGAAGTTGAAGACTCAGATGAACCACAGGGATGTGGAAGTATTTCTTCAGTCACAGAGTTGTCAGGAAGTGGAATAGTCTGGGGAAATGATGTAGTGGGGGCAGGATCCACACTCCTAAGAAAGGGATGATAAAGCTCATGGGTACGAAGAGTAACCTAGTAGTGACATTTAAGAGGCAGCCCAGGAGCTGTGGCTAGACCCTTGCAACCATAATAGGTAGTACAACTAGGTGAGTAAACACACACAGGGGGGAGGACGTAAATCAGGAAACAAAAGGGAATGGAAAGGAAGAATGGATAGACGAGTTCGAAGGATTTAAAAAGAGTGGAAAGAACTAGGTTGCTTATCTTTAAATGGAAGAGGAGGGAAGCAGAAAAAAGAAGTGGGAGCTGCGGAAGTGAAAACCAGGATACAGACCCTAGAATATGAAATAACATGCTGTAGCAGGATATACCAAATAACAGAATGGGCTTTTCATGAGAACAAAAACACCAATACCCAACGGGGGGACTGAAGGAAAGGAAGGACTTAACCCCTATGTAGAGGCCCTTTCAGGCCACCAGGGGGTCCAGGAGATGTCGAAGAATGAAGTGGTATGCTGCTGGCATAGAGACAGTGGTTAGTTGGGGGGCTTGTAGGAAAAGGTAAAAGGCCACCTACAGGTCTATCATGCCACTCGGAGACCCGGGAAATTATATAAAACAATAACTATTTTTAAAATGGGTTCAGAATAGGGGGGAAGGGAAAATTGGAAGGGGGGGAGAGAGGGTTAGTTTTATTCAGGGGTTCAGGAGACTAAAGGGGAGGACATATGAAGAAAGAGACAGGAAAAAAAAATGAGTTGAAAATATCTTCAAACAGGAAGGACATGACTGAGCTTAATTTTTCAGAGAATAGTGGGATACTCGAGGGGGAAAAAATCGGCTGATAAATGGGATTGAGGGGCTTTGGACGAAAAGCCATTGAAGAAAACGTTTTTTTCCTCCAGGATGGGAAAAGAGTTAAAATGTGATAGGTGAAGCCGGACTGTGAAGTGAGGAATGAAGGGAGTTTATGAAGTAAAGGGATAAGTGAGGAGGGGTAGGTTTTTTAAATAAGACAACATGAAATCACTAGTAATCAGCGGTGATTGCCAGAGTAGCTACTAGTAATCAGCGGTGATTGAAAAAACTACTAGTAATCCCGGGATTGCCAGAGTAGCTACTAGTAATCAGCGGGGATTGCCAGGTAGCTACTATTCGCGGTGATTGACAGGTAGCTACTAGTAATCAACGGTGATTGCCAAATAGCTCTAGTAATCAACGGGGATTCCAAATACTCTAGGGCTATTGTTAGGCGTCTGATAGCGTCAGTGGTTTTTTTTTATTTAAAGGGGGGAAGAAACTTTTGTTGTTGGAAGTGATAAAAATAGTGAAAGTGAACATGGCTGGCGTTAGGGGATACAGGTCCCATTTTTTTATAGTTTCCTGTAATTCACTGAAGAAGAAATCGTCTGGGGACTGGAAAATGCGAATAGGGTAATATCAGCCTGGACATAAAATTTCCCAGCGTTGCCATCCCACCAAAAAGTCTCCCCTCATTAAATTTAAAAAAACGCCATAATACCTCGATTTTTTTATTGCAGTATTCTTCTCTTATTTATATTATATTCAAATTTATCTGCCACACGTAAGTCGTTCAGAAGTATACTGACGATTTTTAAAAGTGATTTAACGGATAAAAAAAATTCACTTATTTTTATATATAAAATCTCAAATCTCCGTAATTTCCTCTCCCCAACGTCGATTTTCTGGCAAAAATTTTTTAAAGTTTGAATCTGAACACTGGGGGTTTTTTAAGTTACCCAGTCCATTCCATGATGCTGGGGAAAGAATACAATAACTTTAGTCATAGGGCATGTGAACATGATAATTGTTCCAAAAATTTATCCCTATTCCAAAAAAGTTTGATAATTAGAAGCGTTCTCGACTTTTGAAAGAAATAAAGTGCAAAAATTGGAAAGACAGAGAAAATATAATTCAAGCATCCTTTAAGGTATCCCCTTTGAGGATATCTACTTATATGATAGAAATATGGAATATCAAAGCAAAAAAAAAATTGGAACAACAGGCTCAGCTAGCACAATATATTTCTTTTAATATTAACACAAGCCTAGAGGGCTTAAATTTTAAAATTGTTTTCTTGAGAATATACAACTTGCTGAGACCACAAAAATTTTTTTTTTTTTAACAGACCGGACTTTTTCCACAGGGGTGGGGTAAGAAAAAAAAACTTTCACCATTATTCATTGCATCACTGTCTACCAGGGGGGTCCGATACTACAGTTCAAGACTCAGATATCCCCCCCCCCTCCTTGTCATTCTTATAGAAAATATAATTTAATAAAAAAAGAAAAAAATCCATGAACATTTGAAAACCAATTCTTTAAATTTAAAAATTATTCAAGTATATTTTGTCTGATGTTAATTAGTTCTTGCGACGAGTGTTTGTAGTTTATTGGAAAACAAGACTCAATTATCATGATAATTGATGGTTAAATTATTCATATAAAATATTGAATGAATTCGATCTCTATGAATTTTTTTTTTTTTTTGAATGTTGTAAAAACTTTCATTATTTAGACATAAATAATATGCAATGTTACATCACGCAGACAACGTTTTTTTTTTGGGTTTTTGGATGTAATTAAATAATTAAAAAAAAAAGTGTGTAAAAAAACGGCTTTGGATTTTTAATGCCGGGCCAAATATAGTGCCAGTCTGGCACTGGCTATTACCTGTTTACCTCTGCGTTTACTCCACGGCACTAATTTTACGTCTACCCCCCCAAATACGACCTCCACTTCAACTACCAATGCTATTCCTACTATCCTATTACGATTCTACCACTACTACTATATTACTGCTACTACTACTATTACTACTACTACTAAATACTACTACTACTACTATTACTACTACCACCACCCCTACTACTACTATTGCTCCTACCACCCCTACTACTACTATTCTATACTACAACTACTACTAAAACTATTATACTGCTACCACTAATACTACTACTATTACTACTACTACCACTAATACTACTACTATTACTACTACTACTACTAATACTACTACTATTACTACTAACCCCCTAAACTATTACTATATACAAATGAAAAAAAGTGACTACCAGTTTAATCATTTTTAAAAAAAAATAATTAAAACCAAAAAAAGAAGATGACTTGGAACTGAATACAGTTTAAAGAGAAAGTCTTGGAGCTAACTAGTGAATAGAACACATGTGAAAAACCTGGAAAAAATTTGGACAGATACTTAAACTTCACAAAGCATTAAAAAACTGTAATACAGAGGCATAATGACGGATCATTTCATACTGGAACCAATGGAAAAAATGGAGTGTTGTTTCCCATAAAACTGGAAATAAGACAGATCTATAAGATGAGTCAAAGTTTTTGAACAATTTTAGAATTTTGTGGAAAGACGGAGGAAGGGTAATATGCTTGCAGGGTCGTCCATTAGTGGATGTGTTACGCCCGGGAAAAGGTGGATCATGGTTTAACAAAATTGTACAAAATATCGGGACGACCCTTCTGAGGCTCACTCTTGATATAGTCGACCCAAAACACGGCCATGTCTTCAACTGCTGTATCTTTCTATTTCATTCTTGATTCCAGCATAAAATGCTACATCTTTAGGGTTTTTGTATTCACTGATAACATCAGCACAGATAAAACGTCTTTCAGTAAAGATATCCACGTGTTGCACATGGATTTTTTCATCCACTTGTCTGAATTATACCTTTGATCTGTTGAGTCTTGCAACACAGCATTCCTTCTCCTTGCAGGTTTAACACAAAAAAAATAAATATTGGATACATATGCAATATCTGGGTATCTTGTTTTTTAGCGTTTCGCTACCCAGTGGCTTTATCAGTGCAATTAAGAACATCATCAACTTGGGTTGATGATGAAAAAGGAGAACCCCTCATCTGATGCCAGTATGGAGTGCCAGTCTTCCTGTCTATGCTTCATCATCAACTCCATTGATGAGGACTGATTCCTAGTCTTTTGTATACACGTCACAGTCTTCACATTATATCCTTGAATTGTATTGATAAAACCACTGGATGGAAAAAAGTCACAAATTCCCAGATGTTGCACAAGTGTCAAACTGTTCTCTTTTGGTACTAAATACCGTTCATGAACGATATAAAAATGACCTAAAATAACACGAATTCTATAAAAATAAAACTGATATTTTTGACAACCATAAATGGTCAGCAACTGAGAACAGAGGAAAGAAAAAAACTTGAAGAACAAAACGAGACATGAACACTTCCTTTCAAAATACGTGAATAAAAATTTTGGGTAATATGATTAATACTTTCAACTGGAAGGTAAGAAAAAGGGTTTTACAGATGGGGGGAAAAACGAAAATGAAACCAGAGAGAGAGAGAGAGAGAGAGAGAGAGAGAGAGAGAGAGAAGAAGACAGAAGACAGAAGACAGAGAACAAGAGACAGAAACAGAAACAGAAACAGAAACAAAAAAAAGAGATACAAAACAAAAAGACAGAGAGAAGAGGGGAAAACAGAAAAAAACAGCAAAGAAAAAGAAGAAAAAAAGACGAAAAACAAACAAAAGAAAAGTACAAAAACAAAAAACGATCTTTATCTCGATAGTATTCAATATTAAGGAGAATGTTTAGTCAATAAAATTTAAAAGGAGGGGTTTAATGTTCGTTTTATAACTGTAGTGTAAAGCACCCTCTGGGAGTGATGGAGTGAATGATGACAAAGTTTTTTTTTTCGGGCCCCTGCCTTGGTGGGAATCGGCCGATGTGTTAATAAAAAAAAAAGTATTTAAAAACTGAAATATATTCACTCTCCAAAAAAATCGAGGCAAAATACCTCAAAGGGAAAAAAAACTCAAAAAATGCAGTATACAGATGACGAGACGTATTTACAAAAATAATTTAAAAATTTAAAATATTAAAATTGCTCGCTGAATGCAACAGCAAACAAAGAAGGCAAATTTCTAGCAAAGGGGCTGGGCTCTACCTTTCACCAAAATTCATTAACTCTGAGGCCTTTTGAAAAAAATTCTTTTAGGCAAGGAAGAACTTTGAATGGAAGCCTTCACTCTTCAACGATTTGGAGACGGTGAAATAAAAGAGAGAGAAGAGATATAAAAAAAAAAAGGGGAGAGAGAGAGAGAGAGAGAGAGAGAGAGAGAGAACATGATAGTACAAATTCCTTTATTATTCCAACAGTTACATTACATATATATATATATATATATATATATATATATATATATATATATATATATATATATATATATATATATATATTTAAAAAAAAAACAGGTTATATCACAATATCAAGAAAACCACTGTAAAAAAGAATGCGAACTTCGAAGCCCTTTCGTGATTTCTCACGTTGTAAAGGAAACTATAAATAATAAAAAATCAACAGCAAGAGACAGAAGGACAATATACCTCGCGGTCAATTTACAACACCTGAATTTTTTTGGTGATATAGGCAGGTAGTCAAGTACCATCAAAACAGCCTATATTCTGCCCAAGATGGAAAAAGGGGCTTTGAAAATATTGAGAAAAAAAAAAAAATATTCCTTTAATCAGGCCATTCCATTAGAATGGAACAATGTATTCTAGATCATTGATTTAAAAAACCCCAGAAATTTTGTAATGAACTAGAAAAAAAAAAAAAGGAAAAAATGATAATCAAATTGAAAACAGTGCTTGGACAAAACATGCTAATAACAGTTTTGTAATTAACTTATCAAATGAAATATTAAAAAAATACAATACGCAGTTCCTAATTTTCCCCTCTGGCTCTTATCAAAGAAACAATGAGAAAAAATATGAAATATGACGGGGGGATAAAGAAAATGGAATTGGTGGGAGAGCAGTGTATCTCACTGTATCCAGGCTGGGCAACCAGATTTCCCGGGAAAAGAAGAAAAAAAATTGAACCAGGTTTAAGTTCAGATAAACAAAATATTTTAATTGCCCTCAAAAATTTTGAATCTTTTGAAAACTATTTGGGGAAAATTTGAATTCTGAAACAGATCAAACAAAACCAAAGAATTTTGGAAGAAAATGATTACGGGGGAAAGATGAAAAATCTTGTAAGATACAGATACTTATTCCAAACTTGAAAGTATTTTTAGATTCAGTTAACAGTAACTTTTAAAAAAACGAATAAAAGGGCTATTGAAGGCAAAAATGAACTAATTTAAAATTCCATGACCACCCAAACCCTCTTTACCCGATATGTATGGATTAATAAAAACACAAACCAGGTGATTTAGCCGAAATATTATTAACTACATAGGTTCAGTTCCCATAAATTATCTAAATGGTTAGTAGATATTTAAACCCCAAAATTTTGGGAAAATTTCTGATTTCAATTTTTAAAAAAAATATAGATTTAGTTAATAAATTAAGCAACATAAATTATTTAAATGATTACAGTATGGTTAGTTTTCACATTACATCTTATTTTACAAAAGTTCGAGTTCATGACTTATTAAGCTTCCTATCTGAAGAACTTGTTTATTACGATTTACCATTGCCAGTACCTAAAATAAGTGAGCTTATTATACTCTGTATTGTTGATGTACAGTTTGTGTTTAATACCGAGTTTTACCTTAGAAGTTTGGCATGGGAATGGGAAATCCTCTCTCACCTGTCCTTAGTAATTTGTCATGTAATATTTTGAAACAAGACTGCGTAATAAAATCCTTACCAAAAGAGAAAAGGGGAAAAAAGTTCATCAAATAAGAGTGGAAGGCTGAATGGTGGAGGAAGTAGTTCCTTACTCCCCCATCCTCATCCACCGGGTGACAGTCAACAAGGGACCCTTGCTGACGGAGTAGAGTCACTTGGCTTCCTGTTCTCATCAAGTCTGTATGTATAGAGCTCCACTCTTTAATGTTTTAATGTTTAGTTTTCTTTCATAATTTAATAAGAGACAATAGTTATACTCTTGTTAGGATTTTTAACTTTTCTCCGGACTTAGATTTATATACGTTTATAAAAATATTTAGTCATCACCATTTCTTTTAAAGGCCTTCAGCCCATCTGTGAGACTCCTTGTTTGTTCGTAAGTTCCTGTTTATTTCCTTCTCTGCTTTGCTGTATGGTTCGGCTCCTCAACAGATACAAGATGAGAATAGCAGCACGATTTTTGATCAAAACTTGAGATGTCATCACCTTGGGAACGCTTTGTTCCTTCCCCTTTGGTTTGTCTAATTTTATTACATCATTACGAGGACTCGCTGTTCTACTACCCTGTGCAGGCCCAGATCTTCCCAAGATCTGGCCTCATTTTGGGAAACTCTGCTGTTCCTTCACGTTTCTTTGGATCAACACTGCACATCATTCCCAGAACTCTGATGTTATTCTACTTTCTGTGCAGGTCAATGATCTTATAAAAACCTCTATGAGAATTGGCTTTTCCTATACCAAAGGACGGGTTACTTTTTCTGCAACGATTTAAAAATTTGGCCCTGTTCCTCAAGCCTCTGTTGCCGGTCTCCAGTTGTCATCACTGCCGGCAGAAACTCCATTAGCTAATGCTAGCTGCCAACCTAGGTATTGTTACTTTCTGGAGCTGGACTTCAAAATATAACTACCTGTGACAGCTTCTACCACTTCAGCTGTTCCTGTGCCCTGGCCATCCAACGGCAGACTCAGAAGAACTTTATTCTGTACATATTAGGTTGTTTCATGTGATTTATTTATTTAAATTTTTCCCATATTTGCTTCAGTTGGGATGAGTTCATGTTTAATTTTTTTAAATTTAGAGATTTGCTTATATTCAAAAAAAATTTTTATCTTATTTTGTTAAATTTTTTTTTCTTGTTTTCTTTTGATAAGGAGGAGGGGTTCCTTCAAATGTTTTTTATCATTGTTAAATTAAAAAATCCAGCTCATTCTATAAATTTACTTTTATTTAAAAAAAACCCTTTTCTAGAAGTATTAATTAAAAGGGGGAAGCATGATTTTAAATTCAAAATAAAAGAAAACCAACAAATAACTGTTCTTATTTGCATTATTATTATTCACTCGTAAAAATATGTGGAAACATCACACAAGGAAAATATTTATGGAACTTCGTTTTTTGGAAACAGTTTCACACAGAACACAATGTAGGACTCCCTGACCAACCAAAAAATACTCTATAAAGCCACTGGATGGCGAAACATCTACAATAAAAATACCCCGATGTTCACATGTGTCTAATTTTTAAAGTCTTGTATGTTGATGATTCCTTCACGTGTTTTCCTGCAGAATTGTTCTGCACAGTTTCTCCTTGAAAATCGTTTGTGGCCGAATTTCACTTCATCCCCTTTTTTTTCCAAAATTTATCTCAGTCATTTCCCCCTCGCTATTTATTTTACAATGTTTTCAATCTCTTGTTTTTCATTCTCCATCTTTCATTGTATGTCCTCCCTTTGTTCTCCTGAAGCCCATGAATAAAGACTTGACCTCTCCCTCTCCTCCTCCCATTGCCCCCTTTTCCTGTTTTGGGTTCAAATTTTAACATACTATTGTCTCTTATTATTCCTTTGACTCTTGGTAACCTGGTCGTCCCGCATGGGACTTGTCATCTCTAATCCCCTCTTCACTTACTGCTATCATGCGCCAAAAACAGCTCCCCCCCCTCATTCCTCCCCAGGGTCCCCCTTTTTTTTTTGGGCCCCCAAAACCTGGGCCATGTAACCTTTCCGCTTCAGCATATTTATCTTATTTCTGACCCCTTATCTTGGCTTGTACAGCTTCAGCTCACGATCCATTTCTTCTTCTCTGCCCCCATCCTCTTCTCCATTTTTGCACTTGTTGGTGTACCCTTTCCCTTTCTTTCAAAAAGGACTCCAAGCGGAATGGTGGGTCAAAACAAGTTCGGGCCCAAATAAACACTACCGGGCGGAGGTGAAGAGGATGTAAGTGATATATGTGTGGGGGCGTGTGTGTCATGTATTCACCAACAGTGCAAATCACATTAGGGGGTGAACCCCGGCATAATGCTGTGAAAAAATAAAACCTACCATACAGGGGGGTCTTTTTCGTCAGTGCATTATGTGGTTGCAGCTGTTAGCATGATGCACGGCCTGCCCCACACTCCACAGTGATTTCCCAGTGCTCACGTGGCTGCCTGGTGAGGGGAAGTGTTGCACTTTTGTCTCTCATCCCCCCTCTTTTGTCCGTGTTCCCTTTGGTTTTGGGGCTATCATGTTTGATTATTGGTAAAGGAAGTTTTCCCCGAAACTATTGCTCAAATCATAGGGCTTACAAAGCTGGGCACCAGACAAAAAATATGGAAATTTGGTGTATGTACTTATGAGGTGGGTGCAGCGTTTAAAGGCTGGTGGCAGTGTCAGTTACGTCTGAAAAACCTCGGCTGGCCCCTCGAAAAGACATCTTTTCCCTCCCAATTTTTTAAAAGGCGTTAGAGACACTAAGATAACAAAAGGAAAAAAAAAAAACACACTTCTCTAGAGTGTTTTAAAGAATTGTTAACAAAGAGGGGTTAGTAGTCCCCCAGTTAAGAAACGATCCTCTCCAACCCCGAACAAACAAGGCGGGAACAAAAAAAATATTTTCCCTGGAATCCCCCAAATGGTCTAAGTACTTTGGAGTGAGAAAGAAACCTTATCACCTGTAACTGTGGAGCATGTGTACCGGCCAGAGGTAGTGACCCCTAGACCCACGCTACACCTGTGGGACCACCAAACACCCAGACTCGCTCTGGTTTGGGGGTGTTTCAGTGCTCAAGTTTTGGTGAACTCATTGTGTTTCCCCAAAAACCAGTTTTGGACCAGTATAATTACCTGGAGTTATTGTGTGACAATTTACCTAGGCGTTTGAAAAAGGGTGGGGCTTTTTTTTATGGGAGGGTGCATGTCATACCCCAAATCTGTATTTCAGGGGCTTAAGGACTGTGAATAGGTTCTTTAATGACTGGCCAGGCAATTCTCAAACTTAAACCTTTTGAGAACCTCGGGTCAATAGTAAAACAAGTTTACTGGGCAAGGATATCAGTTCCATCCCGGCTGGAGGCTGCTCTACATGAGGCTGGAATAAAAACCTCCCCAAACCCTCAAGAATTTGTTGAAGTCTTCCTAAAAGGAGTGATTAAAAAAAGGGCTAATTTTAAAAACCTCGAAAGTGTGCAAATATATTTTTTATAATCTTTTATGGTATGTTTTTGTTTTTTGGTATTTTACGGCAAAATGCCGTATTGTTGGGGGCTCTTCCTTTTAGGCCCTTTTTTGTTCGGGTTTACCCTCTTCTTAAACTTTTTAAGGGACCTCCCTTTCACTAATCCTTCCCAACTATTCCACTTCCTGACAACTCTGTGACTGAAGAAATCTTCCTAACACCCCTGTGTTTCACCCAGTCTTCAATTATATTTACCCCTTTTTGCTGTGTCCCATCTCTGAAACACCCTGTCTCTGTCCCCCTTTGTCATTCCTCCCATTATTTTATATGTCGTTTCATTCTCCTCTCTCCTGTCCCTTCCCTTTCGTAGCATTCCCTTTCTCCGGGCATCTTTTTCAAATTTTTTTTTATTTTTTACTTTTTTGGTTTTGTGTTGGGGGTGTGGTTTTTGGTGTGGTTTTGGGGTTTTGGGGGGGGGTTTTTTTTTTTTTTTTGGGGGGGTTTTGTTTTTTGGGGTTTTAAAACGCCATTATCTTCCACAAATATTTTGTTTAGTGTTAGAAAATCTGAACATCAAATTTTTTGACTAAAAAAATTTTTTTTAAAATTTATGGGGCTTCTTGGCTTTTAAAAAAACTTTGCTTTACACATTAATAAAAAAAAATTTTTGGAGAAATGTTGGCCACAAAAAACTGTCAAATCCTAGGTCCCTCTTAAAAAAAAAAAAATCATTTTGGACGGGGGGGGGGAAAAAAACCCCCGTTACCAAACTAAAATCAACCCTGGACACCGTGAAACCGCCCGGGGAAATTGAATGGAATTCCGGCCCCCTTAAGTATTCCGAACATTGACTATTATCCCCTTTCCAGGGGTTTTTGAACTTTTTTTAAAACCCCCCCCCCAAGGGGGAAAATAAAAAAAAATTTTTTTTTCTTTGTAAAATTTTTTAGAAAATTTTTTTTCCCCAAATTTTTTTCCCCCTTGGACCGTGGGTGGGGAAAATTTTTTTCCATTTCCCCATGGAGAACAAAAGGCAAATCCCTTAAAAAAAGTATCCAAAACCATGAGAAAAAAATTTTTTGGCTTCCTGAGGATAAATTACTCATGTATGGAGATATAACGAATTCCTGAAGACGAAGCCCAAAAAAGACTGGATAACACTTGATAAGATACGCAGAGGATCTGACAATTCAAAATAAATTTTTTTTTTTTGAAGGGGTGGCCCAAAAATAAAAGGGACGTAATTACAAATTAAAGAGGGCAATGATGCAGAAGGATATGGAGGATATCTGATGGGGGGAGGAAGGCGAATGAGCTGGACGAAAAAGTGGTCGATAAGAAAACTTTCGTTAGAACGTAAGTTAGGCTCATAAGGGGGTTTTAAAAAACACCCCCGCCGATATATCAAGAAACGGAAATAAAATTAAAGGAAAATATTTTTAACGTAAAAAATTTTTGGGTGTCGAAACCGGGGGTGGTATCAATTTTTTCCCGGGAAAGGGAGTTAAGAGACTTTGATCATTACACCTAACTAATTAATGTTACATTAAGTCGGAAACGCCATCTTTATTTTCATTACCCTATTGGGGTTATTATGTTTGTTGCCCGGGCAGATTTTCTCATTTTTACCAGTAGTTGTGGGGCCCTCATACTCCAGCCCCCGACTTCGATCAACAAGACTATGATAACTGAGGCATCGTGCAGTGTGCAAAATGGGGAAAAATGGCTGTCCCCTTTGCATGTGAGTTAAATGAGATGGGGAAAAAAGAACAAATTTTCACTAAAAAAAAATTAAAAACAGAATACAAGACAGTGTCTCAAAGAGTGTTATATGAGAAGTTCTTCAAGAGAGTGTTTATGAGACAGAGTCACACAAAAGTGTTATATGAGACAGTGGCTACAAAAAGTGTTATATGAGACAAGTCATACAAATAGTGTTATATGAGACAGTGTCATAAAAAAAGTGTTATATGAAAAGTGTCATACAAGATAGTGTTATATGAGAAGTGTCATAAAAAAGTGTTATTGAGAGTGTCATACAAGAAAGTGTATACAAGAAGTGTTATATGAAAAGTGTCATAAAAAGAAGTTTATAGAGACAGTGTCATACAAATATTTATATGAGACAGTGTCATCAAAAGTGTTATATGAGAAAATTAATCCCAAAAGTGTCATATACAAGTGTCACACAAGATAGTGTTATATGAGACATTTCTAAAAGATGTTATATGAGACAGTTCACACAAGAGTGTTTTATGAGACAGTGCATTCAAGATAGTGTTATATAGACAGTGTCATACAAGATTTGTTTTTGAGACGTTTTTAAAAAAAGTTTATATAGAATGTTGTACAAAGAAGTGTTATATGAACAGTGTTTCAAGAGAGTGCTATATGAGCAGTGTCTCAAGATAGTGTTATATGAACAGTATAAAAAGAAAAGTGTTATATGAGAAGTGCATACAAGATATTTATATGAGACAGTGGCTACAAAAAGTGTCATATGAGACAGTGTAAACCAAGTTAGTGTTATGGGGAAAGTGTGGGGTTTAAAAAAGTTTTTCTAAAAAAAAGGTGTCATACAATATAGTTTATATGAGACAGTGTCATACAAGATATGTTATATGAGACAGTGTCATACAATATAGTGTTATATGAGACAGTGTCATTCACGATAGTGTTATATGAGACAGTGCCATACAGTGTGATACAAGATAGTTTTTTTGAGACAGTATCATACAATACAAGAGTGTTATATGATACAGTGTTGTCAAGATAGTGTTATATGAGACAGTGTTGTACAAGATAGTGTAATATGAGACAGTGTCATACACTGGCAGTGGCAGCAAGCAACAAGAACCACCTGAGGTTCCCAACAGCCCTGTAAGGGCCTAATCAAGACACACATAACACTAACATATGTGGATACCCAGAATGATATAAATCAACTGCAGAAATCACCCAAAAATACGCAAAATTACCAGCTAGAGGAGTCGTGGTACCACCACCTCCCCCGCCGCCACGGAAGTGATACTCCACAACATTCACCTATTACCCATCGCCTACAATTCATCTGAAGCCATGTCAAGGGCCCAAGGGTCAGGGCAACAAAGAAGATCCAGTAACCAGCGAAGGACTCCTAACTACTCAGGTGAGAGAAGCAATACTGTAAGAAAACTTCTCGTACTGCCAGCAAGGACAACCTCATCACCCACCTGCATCACCACAACAGTCGACAGACAACACCAAAATGGCCGCCGCCACAGACCAAGATAACTCCTTCCATGGATTTGACGTTAAGAACATTACTGACCCAGAAATAGCTAAACTCCTTATGATACAGAACCAAACAATCACCAAATAACCCAGGAAAGGTAGGAACTTAAAAACCCCCAACACACAATACATCAGGAACATCACAACTCTAGAACATAAACTATACACTCTGGAACAACTTAGCAACAACCACACCCAGTCTGTGGACACCATCAACACTCTAAGTGATCAAATTACCCAACTTATTACCATCATCATAGAAATCACGAGTGGGTCTACAACTTGCCGATTTCATCAACAACTTCCAAGACCATAATGACCAACAACAGCTATCTGACGCTGTTGTAGTTAATAAAACCATCTATCACCTACAGTTACCCAAGAGACATGCATGGAGGCCACCCTACAGCTTATCAAGGACCACCTTCGCCTAAACATACGTAGTGATGAAGTATAAGATTCCAAACTGATGGGCTACCGAGCGGGGAAAAAACAGTGCTATTAAAATTCAAACCAGCTTCAAAGAAATAATCTGCTAAAAAAATCTTAACAGCTTACTAAGATCAATTGATAAGAAACATCAATATGAAAAGCAATATAGACAGGGCATTGTACTACTTAGCAGATTCACTGAAACAAGATGAAATATAAAAAAACCTGGAAAACACTCTCTCAGATTCTGGGCACCCCAAACTGAAAACTGGGGTATTGTCCTAACTAAACCAACGAAACACCACTACAGCCTATTGATACAGTTAACAAGATAAATGACTTCTCAACCATAGGATCCCAAAACTCGCCAGTAAAATCCCAGGTACCAACTCCCGAGCAAGTGATTACGTAGATAGGAATTTCCAACCTCCTTGTATCTTGCACCTACTGAGCCCACTAAAGTCACCACGATTAATCTGTCACACGTCCCATCATTGTTGTACAAGCGAGCGGCCCATGTCCTTTCGCATGCTATTTCTACTTTTTAACAAATTATTAGAAACTAGCACTTTTCCGACACTACTCAAGACAGCAAGGGTTAAACCCGCACACAAAGGTGACTCCCACAGATGTAAACAACTATAGTGGCCAATATCAAACTTACCGTTGCTATCCAAAATCTTCGAGAAACTTGTACACAGAGATTATATTCGTTCATAACAACACAAAGCATACTCAACCCTGCCAATTTGGCTTCAGAAAATAAAAGCAATAAACGATGCAATTGTAAAAATGCTAGATCTGCTTTACACAGCACTAAAAATAAGGAATATCCATTAGGACTTTTTATTGACCTAAGGAAAACTTTCAGACTGAGTAGACCACGGCATCCTACTCCACAAACTTTACCATTATGGTATAAGAGGCCATGCACTTGCATATTTCAAATCCTACCTTACTAATAGGTATCAGTATGTCACCATTAAAGACAACCTCATCAACACGACCACTTGATACTGGAGTGCCACAGGAAGTGTCCTTTGGTCCCCTGCTCTCTCCTCTTATACATCAGTGATCTTCCCAACTTATCACAACACCTGAAACTACCTTCTGCTGACGACACGACTTATGTCATCTCCCACCCAAATCTTGCCACACTCAACACCATGTTAATGAGGAGCTACTAAAATGTCTACTTGGATGACAGCCAATAAACTTACATTTAACACTGACAAAACCTTCTATATCATGTTTGGTATTAGCAGGTGTTGTACAATTGAACATTAAGATTGACAACACTCTTATTGCCAAACATAATGAGGGCAAATTCCTGGGCCCACACCTCGACAGCAACCTGAAATTCAGCACCCATATCCAACACATAGCAATAAAAGTATCCAAATGGTTGGGATCCTCTCCAAGCATACGCTACTACGTGCCACAATCAGCCCTTCTCACACTATACTATTCACTCATCTATCCCTACCTCACCTATGTCATTTGTGCCTGGGGATCAACAGCAGCAACACACCTAAAGCCAATAATAACCCAACAAAAAGCCGCAGTAAGAATTATCACGCAAGCCAATACTAGCAACACACGCCCCCACTCTTCAAGATCTAAACTTACTCACTGTACAGAACATCCACACTTACTACTGTGCAACCTACATTTACAAAAACCATAAATTAAATATTAACCCTGAACTAAATTACTCTTGATAGCTGTTACAGGACCCACAGGCACAACACCAGGCACAAAAATCTCTTATGACATATCCCGTGTCTGGCTAAACTCTATACAAAAATTTAATGTACATTAAAGGGCCTAAAATCTGGAACTCCCTGCCTGAAAACTCTAGAACTGAAGACACAAATCCATCACTTTCAAAACTACCGTTAAAAAACATCTCATCTCTGACACACCCTATCGTCAGCTACAACTACATGAAACCACTCTATTCTCCTACTTATATCATGCACACATAAAACAAACTAGACCTACTCTCGATATCTGTGATTTCCCCAATTTACACTTACATCACCAATGACTAAACATAAAATTTTTAATAAAGCTATTGCCTAACAAATCTTAAACCAACAGCCATAAGTTTGCCTGAGATAATTCCAATATAGGAGCTTTAATAGAAACTGTGTATCATGCCAAGACAAAACCATTCTCATTTGCTAAATTTACTAACCTGTAATGCAGTTACCTAGCTTTAATATCAATATGATCCATAACCTGTATCAATATAGAGTTAAAATAAAAATAAAATAAAATACTTTATTGAGACATTGTACACTATATATGGTGAAATAGTTATACATAGTTATTACTTAGTTATTAATGAGATGTACATGCCAAAAGCCTCTAATATGCTGTGCATTGCGGGCATTCTTAGGGACTACTTAATTCTAGACTACATGGTAAAAGTTATGGTTGATAATTTATAAAATAAGCAAAGTTGCATATCTAAGTTATAAAGTTTGAATATAAGTTGAACATATCACTAATTGTAGCAATGCAACTAATTGAGTGAGAGATAACAATTTAAACAATAATTAATTGCATTGCAGTTAGTTTACGGGTCATTATAATGTAAGTGTTGTGGAAATAATTAGCTAAGTACAGTGGTGTCCTGAAGGTTTTATTTTTTCGTTCGGAATGCTGTTGGGTGCCATACAAAAAATTTATCCCCATAAGGAATAATGTAAAATAGACTAGCCCTTTTTTACACCCAAAATATACCTACAAAAGCATTTAAAAAAATAAACTTACATAAAAGGGCGATTTTGGGGACCATCGAACCTCGGGGGTACCACTTATGTAATATTCATAAAGGGTTTTTACATTCAATTGATTAGTCGGGGTTTTTACGTTAAGTGATTATTCTACTTTGCTGGGAATTTTTTAATATTGAGCAATTAGCTTTGTGTGAGAAGGGGGTTTTTTTAGCATCGTTTGAATTGGGGTACAGGTAGGGTTTCTTTGGCAATGACAGGTAATAAATTTCCCAAATTTTCGTCCTTTATATGCATTGAGTTTTTACAGTGTTAGATGGACAGGGGAAACATCGGGAGTGATCTGTGTCTAGTGTTATGGTCATGTGTCCTGTTAAAATTACTATTATTATTAGTTTACCTGATTCTAGTAAAATGCTTGGCATGATATTTCCCTTTTGTAATTAGTATTTTATAATATTAAACCACACATTTTAACCAGTACAGTATTTTATAATATGTAAACCCCACATTGTAATCTTTACAGAGAAATAAACATTTGTATTGTAAGGAGAACTGGCACCCCTACGTTTTGAAGGGAGGAAGTGTCGGTCTCTGAGGCTGAGCGTTCAAGCGGACACCGATGGGGCAAAAAGGTGAACAGCAACATGCTTTCCCAAGTGTCTACACATACTAGACCTGGAGAACTCGGTATCTAGGAGGCCTCCCAAAGTACCATGGATATTCACCTCTTACAGGCACACCAACAGTAAGATGATACCTTTCTTTCTTTCAGTATCGTTGGCCAGCTTTCTGGGGGAAACGTGGGCGAGTTGAGCTGTGGGTCTTGAGCAGACGGACCACCTGAAGACCAGTACGTACCGGTGTCTCCTCTTAAGTATTAGTCTAGAAGCTAGTGTCACTTTCTGCATAGATATTGCTTGGGGGTTACTTCCTTTGAAACCAGGGAGCCTTGAGGTGAGGGCGGAACACTGGTGCCGACTGACCCTTGCAGAAATTAACCCCTTCACTGCGTGTGGTGTCTTGACGTGGGGGACCAGAAGGGGCTAAGAGTTGGGGTGAAGGGGAGTGTTAGGTGACATATTCTCCACCACCAAGTAAGTTAGTCCTTTATTACTGCATGTAGTTGGGAATATCTAGTAAGGTCAGTTCCCCTTTTTGGAAATGTGTCCTATAAGCCACTTGTGAGCCTGAGAGGATTCATCTGAGGGTGTCTGTGTCAACAGTATTTGCCAGGGTAGCAGCTGAAAAGGGGAGGCAGTCGAGGTATGCCATGAAACAACTATACAGTGGCCCCCCGGTGTTCGTCCTGCTCAAAACAGGCCTTTTATGTAAGTTTATTTTTTTAAAATGCTTTTATAAGTGTAGTTTTGGGGTCTAAAAGGACTAGTCTATGTTTACATTTTTTTTAAGGAATAAATTCGGTTGGTAATGGCATTTGAACAGCATTCTGTTACAAAAAATGGACGTAACACCGGGGGTCCACTGTAGTGGCAAATTGTTTGAATTCATTCTACAAAACTGTTGCATAAAATTATAGGAAACTGTTGGTTGCATTCCTTTAACATGACTCCAATAAGTTTAAAACTTACTACATTAATAAAGGTGTCACCCCAAATAGGTGTATCGTATTATGAGGGAAAAGCCGGCCGTAAGTGGGGTTATGGTTGTTCAGACAACCAGGAACCATTAGCATGTTACTGCCCACTCATCTAGCGGGCTGAGGCGCTCCCGTTCCTGGTGTCTGAGGTGCTTTAACCCTTGGGGGTCGACAGGCCTTGAAACACGTTCAGGATAAAAATTTTTGGAAAAAAAAAAAATTCTTATGAAATGAAATCTTTTCCAATCATAAAGACACCAAAGTGAAATTTTAATAAAACTCGGAATTATGCTCGCGAAGTTATCAGTCTCGAAGATGTTTACGCATCGGCGATTTCGCCACTTTGAGCCCCATTTTTTGGGCCCAAATTTCCCAAAGTTTCAGTCCATAATATCATAGCTATTTTGCTGAACTCCATTTCCTATCGATTGAGTACAAAAAAAAGCCCATTTAAAATTTTAACTACCCAAAAAAAAGTGGTCAGAAAATGGCAATTTGGCCAATTTCACAAAATTTCAAACGATAATTTCAAAATAGGGTCCAGAATAAAAAGCAGACATTCCTGGCACTAAATAACATCTTCCTTTCATTAGTACGACCCAGGCCCCTCTAAATTTTGGGAAATTTTTTTTCTCACAAAAAATAGAAGATTTACTGTTATTATACAACTCATCATTGTAAAAATGGTATAAATAATATCAGCGCACTTGTGCAAGAATATTGACTCGCCAGTTGATGTGTATTGGACACATGGTGTGATTTGTTTCTCTGAACATAACAAAAGAACATTTACCTACTTTGAGCTCAATTTCAATACTTGTCATTGTCAAACCAATCAAAATCATCTCTTTTCTGTAATATATGTTCCATTCTATCAAATGAGACCAAGAAAAAAAGAAAACAATAAAAAAACCCTCAAAAAGGACCAAATGCTGTTTTAAACAGAAAACAGTCAGGTTTTTTTTTATTATGCAGGGGTGTGCTGCAGGATTTTTATACTGTGCACTCTGGGCCACACAGACCCATTGTTTCATATGTAGGCCTACCAGCCGTTTCCCCCCCAATTTGAGGCCGCTAGGAATTTACGCGCGTACTAGTACGGCACCGACCCCTGCTCGTAAAATGTACTAGTACGGCACCCCACCCCGAAAGGGTTAATTTCTACTGCTCCCAGTATTAACTTTACCTGGTGTGGGTTGAGGTTTGGAGAGTCACGTGACCTCCACTCTTCTGCTCAGGTAAGATTATGATCGAAAATTGTGGAGTATTTCTGTTCGTTGTTTTTTATTTTTATGGTTACCAATAATAACATTAAGATTGAATACCACCCTTTGCCTTTCTTAAATGTTGTAATTATATAACTTTGGTAACCAGTTTATTTTCTTTATTATCATCTCTGCTGATGGCCTCGTCATCCAGGGTAGACGCCAAATATAGGAGCAAGATACCAGTTTATTGGACTTAGAGGATATTACAACTACCTCATCTCTAACATCATACTTGTGGTGCTACAAACTAAGTAGTAACAAGATTCCAGAACATCAGATGATTACCACCACCCAATATAACCTACACCATTTCTTCAAACATCTGAAGACCATCCTGGGGTTAACATTCTGCCCTAACATCTTACCAGAACCACAACGCCTAACTTTTTATTCCCCTCTTATTTAATTTTAATTAAAAGTGCTTAAAACTGTTTCGGCTGCTAATCAGAGTCTTTTATTTATTTATTTTTCCATTCTTTTTGATCAGGCGGAAGGCGCTCCTGACAGGCACTTGTTGCGAACTAAATTAAACCCAACTAAAAGTACCGGGCCAGATAACATCCCAGCCAAATTCTAAAGGATGGTGCTCTGGAATTGGGGCCCCATTGCACGCATAATAAATTTGTCCACCCCCAAAACCGTTCTGAGGGGTTCAAGGAGGCCAGAGTTACTCTTGTCTTCAAGAAAAACAGTAGGTCTGACATTAGCAACTATAGGCCTGTTAGTATACTTAGTGTGATATCCAAAATTCTAGAGAAGGCGGTGTACTGTCATAAAATATCTTAATGGCAAATTTTTTTTTCCATAGTTACCAATCACGTTTCAGATCTTACTCAACCGAATTTCTAATTAATTTAATGGACTGCCTGAAGATGTCGTCAGGGAGTCTCATGGGTATTGTGAAGAGTCCTGCCTCAAATAGTTAGTAGACAACAAACTATCGCTACACTGAGAAAACAGAAGCCATACTAAGTACGAAAGTAAACTGAAAAGGATAAATACTTTTAATGTCCAGTGTAATGTGGGGAACCTATCACTTCAGTATCTTCTGTGAAATATCTGAGACTCCCTTTGACCTGGGCATGTGAGGAGAATTGATGGGGAACAATGCAGTAAAGAAAGCAGATGTGAGGCTTAAGTTCCCCACAGACAGGCAATGTATCCCTTCTGAGGCTTTTATACAATGACATGTGTTATTCTTTCTCTTCATGGTACTCTGCCTTAAAACAAAAATGAGTCTACAAATCACCCAGAACAAAAATGGTAATATTTATCTGGACCCAAGGCTAAGAAAACGTGTAGGCCAGGATGAATTACAGTAACTGGATATGCTGAATGTTGAAGGCAGAGTAAAGCAACTGAAGTTAAACCATGTTTAGAAAAACTGCTCAAAAGCAGTGTCCAGAATATCTTGTTGCCAAAAGTTATCTCAAGGTTGGGAACCAAAGCAAGTATGGTATTAGGGAGAGAACACAATTCTTGTAGTACCCACAGTAGGTGGTCAGGGCTTCAAACACCTCTTATTTACAACAATTAAGTGGAACAGACCGCCTACACATGTCAAAGCCTGTCCTAGCATGAGCCAGTTCAGGAAGAGAGCTAAAAGATACCTAATGAATGAAGCGACAGAAAGGAGTGACTGAATGTACGTATAGCAAACATTCATGTGCCTATTGTTGTAAGCTGATCTCTTTAAATGTAAATAACTCAGTTGACCTTATTCTTAGTACAGTGGACCCTCGAGTTACGTTCACCTCGGAAATCGTATACAATTATGTAAGTGTAATATTGTAAGTGCTTTTGTAAGTGTATTTTAGGTCTGAAATGGACTAACCTACTTGACATTATTTCTTAAGGGAGAAAATTCGTTCGGTAATGGCACTTGAGCAGCCTTCTGGAATGAATTATGCTTGTAACTCAGGGGTCCACTGTATCTCCTTTAATTGTAACTGATTTTCACAGTTGAGTTACTCAGCTGTTTTAACCTGTTAGGTTTTAAATAATAAGATATTACAAGGACCCCAATGGAAATAAGTCACTTTGATTTTTGAGTTAACCTAGGTTTACACTAAGTACACTGTACCTGTGCCTAAATAAACTTACTTGCTTAATAAGGATTATGTATACAGGGTGAGGATAGACAGGAAACAGCTTGGTACAGGTATACGTTCATGTCACTTAAGGATACACTCCGACAAGATACATTATAGGCCTTGGCAGTTTTAGCGCTAAGAGCAGCCAAGAACATGCAGCCTTCTTGTTCTTGGGTGACATTAGGATTCCTTGAGGTTTCTTTTCGGCTCCAGAAAGTGGCAGTCAAAGGTGGGTAAGACTCACAGCATTTCTGGTCACACTTCCCTTGATTCTGGAGATTTTCCAGAATCTCTTCATAAATGTTACTTTGCTCACACTCCAACAGCACGTCAAGTCACAATAAAATTTGTCTCCACTCGCTCCTATTTAACACTCACACATGCTGAAGTCCAAGCCTCACGCACATAAAACCTCTTTTACCCCTCCCTCCAACCTTCTTAGGCTGACCCCCTACCCTGCCTACCTTCTGCTACAGATTTATATGCTCTCCAAGTCATTGTTTTGTTCCATCCTCTCTCTTAAATGTCCAAACCACCTCAATGATCCCTCAGCCCTGCACCTCCTAATTTCCAAACTATGGATAATCTGCATGAAGCCCCATACCACACATTGCCCTCAGACATGACATAATCCACTGCCTCCAGCCTCCTCCTTGTTGCAACATTCACCAATCCACGCCACACTAATATAAAAGCGTAGGTATAACTATACCTCATACATCTCTCCTCTTTGCTTCCATGGATAATGTTCTTTGTCTCCACAGACTCCCTGCAAATTCACTCACCTTTTTCTCCCTCATCAATTCTGCATTATATCTCTTCCATAGACCCATTTTCTAAGTCCACTCCCAAATATCTGAATACATTTACTCCGCCATACTCCCTCCCTCCAATCTGATATCCAATCTTCATTACCTAAATATTTGTTACCTTCATCATCTTACTCTTTCCAATGTTCACTTTTAATTTCCTTCTTTTACATACCCTACAAACTTGTCCACCAATTCCAACTTCTTCAGAATTCCCAAAAGTACAAAGTCATCAGCAAAACCAACTGCGACAACTCCCACTTTGTGTTAGATTCTTTATCTTTTAACCCTTGATTTTCGGTCGTACACTGCCTTACGAGCCAGAGTTTCGACATATAGTATACCAAAATTCTAGCGGCTTCAAATCAAGCGGGAGAAAGCTGGCAGGGGCCCACATGTGAGAGAATGGGTCTGTGTGGTCAGTGTGCATAATGAGAAAAAAAAAGTGTTTTTGGATTAAAATGCCGACTTTGAGGTGTATTTTGCACAGTATTTATGGTTGTATTCTTTTTCGTGGTCTCATTTGATAGAATTGAAAACATATTACAGAAATAGAGATGATTTTGATTAGTTTCAGGATGAAAATGACCTTGAAATGGAGCTCAAAGTAGCGGAAATGCTCGATTTTTGCCAATGTTCAAGAGTAAACAAATCACGCCACGGTCCAATACACATCAACTGGTGAGTCTAATATTCTTTCACAAGTGCACTGATATTATTTATACTATTTTTACAATAATGCAGTAGTCTGCATAATAGCAACTATTTTGTGTGAATAAAAATCAAAATAGAAAGCAAGAGTAATATAAGAGGGGCCTAAAGACGTGACTAATGAACAGAGAACATCTTATTTTAGTGCCAGGAATGTCTGCATTGTTTATTCTGGACCCTATTTCAGTGTCTGACATCTTTTATTTTGCATGAAATTGGCCAAACTGCCAATTTCTGACCACTTTATTGGGTAGTTGAAATCGGTAAATTGGCTGTTTCTTGTATTCAATCAATAGGAACAAATGGAGTGATAAAGAAATCACTATGAGTTTGGTCGATTGGAACAATGGAATTGGCTGAAAATAGGGCCTGAAGTCAGAGAAATCGCCGCTGTGTATATATCACGAGATCAACTTCACAAGAGCGTAATTCCGTAAGTTTTCCATCAAATTTCGTACTGTTGGTGTTATTACCATCGGGAAAAGATTCTCTATCATTTCATAATAATTTTTTTTTTTTTTTTTTTTTTTTTTAAATATTTTGCAACACCAGGAGACACTTCAGGATTTGGGGTTGCGACAGTCAAAGGTTAATCCCACACCTTTGCTAACACCTGAGCATTCATGTCTCTTACAACCCCATCTATAAATATATATTGAACCATGGTGACATCACACATCCGCCTTCCTTTACTGGGAAATAATCTCCTCTCTTCTTGCATACTCTAACCTGAGCCTCACTATCCTTGTAAAACCTTCCACTGCTTTCGGTAACCTACCTCCTATTCCATACATTTACAACATCTGCCACACTGCCCCCATTCACCCTATCATCACCTTTTCCAAATCCATAGATGCAACAAAAACCTCTTTACCCTTATCTAAATACTGTCTACCTGTATGTTTCACTGTAAACACTTGGTTCACATCCCCTACCCTTCCTAAAGCTTCCTTGTTCATCTGTGATCCTGCTCTTCTTCTTACTCTTAATTCTTTCAATGCTTTCTGCCAATCCCTAGTTACCTTCTTGATACACTAAATAAAAGCATCAACTACTCCAAAATTATATCTCCACCTGATTTTAACATTTCTGTCTTGATCCCATCAACTTCAGCTGCTTTGCTCCTCCCTTTTTATTTTACCCACAGCCTCATGCACCTCCAGCACACTCACATCTGGGCTCTTCTTCATTCCTATAAGATATTATACCTACAAAAATAACCTGCACATAGAAGTTATAGAGCTTACAACAACGTTTCGGTCCGACTTGGACCATTTACAAAGTCACACTAACAAAAGGAGAGGAGAGTATATAGGCCAGCAGACAGGGACAGGAACAAGAGAGGAAGTGGTGAGGTAGTAGTAGTAGTAGGAGTCAGTCATATATTAAGAAAGAGGAGCACTGCAAGGGAGCTAGGGGCCCACAGAAAGTAGGAGCAAGAAGACAGAGGGGAAAAAATAATAAAGGACAAATACCCAAGGCAGAAGAAAGAAGAAAGGGGAAGAGGAGAAGGGGAAAAAAGAATCAGTTTTTTTGTTATACCTTCCTGGCCAATGAAAAATCAACTTTCTTCTCATCATCAACATTTAAGTTCCCCAAAATATTCCCTCCATCCTTCCCTCTTCTGTTTTTAACTGTCAAATTCATTCGTTTCCTAGGCTTTCAACTTATTAATCTCACTCCAAAACTTTTCTTATTCTTAGCAAACTTGTTTACAGCGCTTCACCCACTTTATCATTTGCTCTCCTTTACATTCCCTTACTACTCTCAAAAGTCTCTTTTACTCTGTATACTCCACTCCTCCTTACATCACTTCTGTTTTGTAATTATTATTATTATTATAATCAAAACCAAGTGTTGAACTCCAGAAGGATCATACAGCATCTGTTTTGTAAAAACCTCTCGTATGCTAATTTTTTCCTCATACCACCAATTGCCTTTCCCCACCTACCATCCTATATGCATACTAACACTGCATTCCTAAATCTATTCCATACCTCTGCAACTCATTACCTATATACCACACAGCCTATCTTTCTCTACCTATAGTTGCTTATACCTTACCCTAACTACCTCTTTAGTTTATAAACTTTCACCTCTCTCTCTCTCACTGATACCATTCTCCTTATATCCCATCTACCTTTAACTCTCACTGTAGCTAAAACTATAAATTACAGCGGACCTCTGCCATTTGAACATTCTTCATTCCAGAATGCTGTTACCAAACGAATTTATTCCCATAAGGAATGATGTAAATTAGATTAGTCCATTTCAGACCCCCCAAAATACACTTATAAAAGCACTTACAATAATAAACTTACATAAAAGGGCGAGTTTGAGTGTTCGAATAGCAAGGGTCCACTGTATCTGATTATGTTGCCCCTCTATAAACATGCACATCCAGTAGTCTACCCATCAACCTTTTACCTACCAATAAAGTCCAACAAATTGCTGTCATTACACCCTATATTTCACAGTAAACCACTTAGATTTTCAAAATAGCATTAAGGGAACTAATGGACTAGTACTGTGTACTAGCTCAAGTTCCTTGGTAACCCTGTGGTTTAGCGTCTATTTGATTATAATACACACATAATGTGATCAAGTTCCTTGGTGAAAAAGCTATTTGCCAACACCAAGGCACTCCTATTGAAGGGTGATGAATTATTATTATACTACTCACATGGAAGTGCTAACTTCTGTTGCACAGCACCTGGACAATACAATTCAAGAAAGGGAAGGGTAGCTATTCACAGGCACTCACAACAAAACTACCAAGCAATGTGGGTTACATCAGTCAAGTAAGGTGTTTAGAGATAATCAGTTATTGAAATTTTAGATTATTTGTGAAAACATGTGCATAGATAAGGTAGTGGTTCAAAGGGACATCATGTGAAGATATATCAGTGGATAAAGTATACAGTGTACCTCGGTTTTTGGCCGAAAATTGCTCCAGAATGCCGCTCAAGTGCCATTACCGAACGAATTTACTTCCTTAAGAAATAATGTCACGTAGGTTAAATCTGATATTTCAGACCCCCAAAAATACACTTGCAAGCACTTACGAAAAATACACTTTACAATGTTTGAGTTTCGAGATGCACGAAACCGAGGGACCACTGTACTAGAGATGATGCCCATCAGTATGCATGTTGGGTTTATGTTGGCAAGCCTGTGCATCCAGTTGTTGATATAAAGTGGAATAGTATTGGAATACATTCTTTCCAGGGTCAAGGCTGATAGCAAGAGGAAATGTTGAAAGGGCTACAGGGTATAACATTTTAGGAATGGGACGATACCAAAAATTTTTTGCCGATAATGCTCAGTTTTAACCCTTTGACTGTTTCGGGTCGTATATATATGTCTTACAAGCCAATGTTTTTGACGTATTAATACGCGTAAATTCTAGTGGCTTCAAATCAAGCGGGAGAAAGCTGGTAGGCCCACATGTGAGATAATGGGTCTGTGTGATGGGTGTGCACAGTATGAAAAAAATCGGGGTCCACTGGTGCTTTGTGGGAATGCCATTTCAGTAGTCCTTGTTCACCATGCCTTGCGGTAAGAAGTACCTTACTCCCCGGTGAATTGAGGTCTTCTTCCCAAGTGATAGTTCTAACAGCGATGGAAGTGCCAGTGAATGTGAATTTCATGGTTTTCAGGGGTGTGTGACCGAAAGCAGTGCCCAGGATAACGTAATTAGTGATGAAACCCAGATGACCCACAACTTTCACCTCTGGTGCTTGGCCGTATCATTCACATTCACCTGCACCAGGACGAAAGATGAAGCTTATTTCCGTGTACAGGACTCGATGAGCAGTGAAAGTGATTTCAAGTTTTTGAAAGCAGTTCGAGTTGCGACAGTGAGGGGAATATTCTACAGTGAAGCGGCAGTATGTACAACACAGCATGCATTCTGGTAGTGTGCCATATGCCATTCCCCCAAGGGAAAAGGAGTAAATCTCGAGTACATCCCGTGCCCCTACACCACGTAATTGATAGTGAAATGACGATGATATTGTTACAATGGGGATGCGTAATGTAAGGTGGGGCAGCAGGTGGTGGTGGCGGCGGTGGCATGAGTCATGTGGCACCAGCAGCGAGCCATGCTGCTAACTCAGCACAGCACAACCAGCCTCAACCACCCCCACACTCCCACAACCTGCACAACCACAACCACCTGTCAATATCCAGTACCCACCAACAGACCGCATCTGGGATTGGCAGCAAGGTGTCAATTTTGTTCCCAATCCCCATCACTTTGATGAAACACAAATGGAATACTGGCCATTGTGTACACTTGGGAACAATGCCACTGAACTGGAATGCTTTCAGTTATTCTTCGATGAACCCTGATGGAAATTATTAGTCAGGGAAAGCAACATATACTAAGAGTACACCATGGCAAAACAATTCTTTCACCAAGATCACGCCTACACCAGTGGAAGGACACAACTGTGGCAGAGATGTGCATCTGTTCTTTGCCACAATAATGCTTATGCCACATGTGTATAAGCACACTGTCACCACATACTGGTCGACAGACCGCCTCTGATTTCAACCCATCTTTCAGTGACATTATACCAGTGAATCGATTTCTGCTACTGTTAGGCATGTTACACTTCTCAGACAAACAAGGCCTGACAGAACGACAGGTTATATAAGACCAGGAATGTGTTTATACCTGAAACAAGTGCTGTATGTATTTTTATCCCTTCAGGAAGCTTCTTGTTATTGATGAGTATTTGAGTTTGTTCAAAGGCAGACTGTCGTTCAAGCATTATATACCAAGCAAGAGGAAACGCTTTGGTATAAAAGTTATTTGTACTGTGATTGCAAAAGTGGTCTGGTTTTGATATACATATAATTGTGTACACTGGCAGTAATACATTGCAAGATACCAGGAAGTTATTGGGTATCTCAGATGTTGTTAGAACAATGATGGAACCATATCTTGTGGCAAGTATATATTATATACTGATAACTGGCACACAAGCCCCATACTCAGTGATTTCTTGCGAAAGGAACATGACAAACGCAGTGGCACAGTGCGTGGAAATCTGTGTTATTATGCCTTAGGTCTCAACGCAGGCACTTGTAGAGGTGAGGTGCAGGCGTTTGCTGCCAATGACATCATGGCATTTCTGGGTGGCATGACAACGTGATGTCACATTGTTGACATCAGTTCACCAACACGAAATGGCAGACAGTGGCAGACAGGCAGAATAGAGACCAATGAACCCATTCTAAAACCTGCAGCTGTGATGGACTACAACCCCAATATGCACTTAGTGGACAAAATGTGACATGCAGATTGGGTTTGCTGATTGTGTCTGCAAGAGTTATAAGTGGTACATAAAACTCTTTTTCCATCTTATTGATATTTCCATGCTGAAATGCTTATAATATGTATGTTGAAGACCAAATAATAAAACCTAAATATGGGTGAATTTTGTTTCAGTCAGACAAATAATATTCAAGAACCAAGGAACACCCGCCAGACCAGCGCCCACAATGCACTACAACACATACCCTTTGTCTGAGGCCTGGTG
This sequence comes from Cherax destructor, assembly GCA_009830355.1. Lineage (NCBI taxonomy): Eukaryota > Metazoa > Arthropoda > Malacostraca > Decapoda > Parastacidae > Cherax > Cherax destructor. The sequence continues at coordinate 39,778 of WNWK01010024.1, forward strand.
ACTACTACCCCATACAACTGCCTCCTACTACTTTCAAGAAAACTGCTCAAAAGAGGTGTTATGTCTGTCACATACCGCAAAATGCCCACAAAACGCAGAGACACTCATTATGTGAGAAGTGTAAAAATACCACTGTGCATATACCCGTGTTTCCAAAGAATTCCACAAGCTGCAACAGTTCTAGAAAGTGTCCAGTGACTGTACATTTGTATACAGTGGACCCCCGAGTTTCGTAAAACTTCACTCCTGAAGTCTGCTCAAGTGCCATTACCAACGAATTTACTCCCCTTAAGGAAAAATTTCACGTAAGTTAGTCTATTTCTAGACCCCAAAAATACACTTCCACAAGCAACTTACAAAATTATACTTACATAATTGCACGATTTCCGGGTATCTCATTAACCGAGGGTCCACTGTATACAGTGGTGCCTCGGTTAACGATGGTCCCCAAAATCGCCCTTTTATGTAAGTTTATTTTTTTAAATGTTTTTGTAAGTGTATTTTGGGGGTCTGAAAGGACTAGTCTATTTTACATTATTCCTTATGGGGATAAAATTCGTTGGTAATGGCACTTGAACAGCATTCTGGAACGAAAATATCGTTAACCGAGGTACCACTGTATATATTATAGAACAATAGTAATAAAAATTTTTTGTATTGTTTGTGTAAACAAGTTTTGTAAACAATACAGTGGACCCCCGAGTTTCGGTCACCTCAAAATCGAACAAATTACAGTGGACCCCGGTTTACGATAGTCTCCAAACTCACCCTTTTATGTAAGTTTATTTTTGAAAGTGCTTTGGGGGTCTAAAAGGACTAATCTAATTTACAGTATTTCTTATGGGGAATAAATTTGTTCAGTAATGGCACTTGGAACAGCATTCTTGAACGAAAATGACGTAATCCGGGGGGTCCACTGTATGTAAGTTTAATATTGTGTTGCTTTTGTATGTATTTTTGGGGGTCTGAAACGGACTAAATCTTACTTTACATTTTTCCTTAAGGGAACAAATTGCCTTGCAATGGCACTTGAACAGCCTTCGGAATGAATTATGACTGATACCGGGGTCCACTGTATATTGATAATAATGTTTGTGCGCTATTGTGTTGCATACAAAGAGTGTATGTATGTACATTGCACCAGATTTCTTTGGTCTCACAGGCCACATAAGTTACCTGAAAAATAAAATAGTGGAAAAAACAAGAAAGCTTTGAATGGGAGTAAAAAGTTTACCGGGTGAGCGGCGTTTGCTGCTGTTGCCATATGCAGCTCATTTCCTACCAACTTTACACCTCTATATCTCGGTAAGTACTGATTGCAAAATTTTTTTGGGGGCTTAAACAATCGGAAAATTAATCTTAACATTTTCATAGAAAATAATTTTTTTTTTTTTTTAATATTTTGTGACACAGGGAGACACTCCAGGATTTGGGTTGCGACAGTCAAAGGGTTAAACCAGTACCAAAGGATGGTATCAGTACGGTACCACCAATATCAGATAGGTGAGTACAAATAGAGAGCGTGTCTGTCTCGCGCCAGCAGACGGAGTGATCAAACCTCCACAAAGTATTGCGCTGAATAACCCAAATAGGTTTAGCGTTTATTATTATTATTATAAAAAAAAAACCACCAATATCAGTACCATCAAAATTAACCAGTACCCACACATGCCGATACTTTGGCACACCCCTGATGACATGTATTTTAGTATTAGTATGAATTTAGTTTTTCTTTGACCATGTAAAATTTTTTGAAACTAGGGATACAGTGGTCCTCGGTTTTCGCCGAAAATTGCCCAGAATGCTGCTCAAGTGCCATTACCGCACGAATTGACTTCCTTAAGAAATAATGTCATGTAGTTAATCTATTTCAGACCACCAAAATACACTTGCAACAGCACTTACGAAAATACACTTACATAAATGTTCAAGTTTGAGATGCACGAAAACCGAGGACCACTGTATGTTATTGTGAATATTGACTTGTGTAATGGGGCTCCCTTGTTTCCCATGTAATGAAATTATTAAAGGATGAATGTCACTTAGAATATCTACAGGCCCAGGATAAGATCCTTTACTGAGAAGTATTATTGTGCCTTAATACATTCCTTTTTGCCTCATGAAAGCAAAATGTATTCACAAAAAACACTGAATTCAATTGGGTTTGTCAGTGTTGCATGGAAGCAATGCTATGGTAAGGGACAGAGGTATGGATTATTATTATACTGTATATTCAGAGGATGCGGTGAGCGTGGGTGAGGTGGCTATCAGGTTTAATCCAAGGAAGGGTGTCAATTTTGATCAAAACCCTTCATCAGCATCAAGATCTCTCTTTCAAAGGACAGATGTTCAGAGGGTGAGTACATGAGGGGATGAAGTTATAGTTCATTGTCAATCCTTAATAAAAATTATTTTCACAGTCTTTCACTGGCATCAAGGCACTCATCTTGAAGGGTCACAAAAGTGGAGAACAGCAGAGGAAGAAATGAAAATGCAGCTGGGTAGCTCAGAGCATTAACAATCTGAGTGAACATAATGCATGGCAAATAAAACTGCTTTTAGAATATTATAATTACCTCTTTAATAAATACATACATCCTATAAATAGTGTTTACCTCTCAAAGGGAGTGTTCCTTGATGCCAGCAAGGGCTCTTGATCCAAGAATTGGACCTGCCTTCCCATCCACCAAGATACTACACGACCCCTAGATATAGCACTTCCCAGGAATGTAATAATAATCAGCAGTCTTACTTGATACCTCCTACTTTTTCTTGGATTTTTGCTACATCTTTTATTTATTTCCTGCAAGTTGTTACATCAATGTGCACAATTTATATTGATATTTTTAATTTGTCTATATTCCAGAGCATTTAAGTGTGAGGCCCAGTAGTCAAGATCCTTTTGCTGAGAAATATGTTCATAAGAGGATATAATATAAATTAAAACTATACACATTCTTTAAGCCATTTATTACTTATGCACTTAGGTTGACTCTATGTATATAGTGCATAATGTAGACATTATTACTACATTTTTTATTACTTATGCACATACACTACACTATGTAAAGTGCAGCTTTAGTGCATAATGTAGATATTATTACTTGCCTTTCATTACTATGCACTTAGAGTTTAATTATGTACAGTGTAGCCTAAGTGCATAATGTAGCCATTATGCTGAGTGGTTATACACAACATTATTACAATTTACAAATGATCACTTTTGTAATGTGTTTACTGTATACCCACAATATTTGGGCAACAAAGATATGTACATACAAATGAACAAGAGAACAAACACCCTTTTTTGCGACAGGATGACACGCTCCTGACAACCAGGGCAGAGTGAACATGTTACGTGGGGAATGCCTACTCGTCACTGGTCCCCTATCCCTACACACTGCTAGTCACCAGGTCAGCCCCAGACCAGGCAAGGTCACACTGGGATCATGAATGTATCACTCTTTGACCTGAGGCTGCCTTAATGACGGGTGACATGAATCATCCGCCACCACCACCTAAACTTTGCTCGACCCACTTTAATGGGGTCACCATAATAAAGGTTCTGGGTGTCTCTACTGCTCTGGGGTAACAGTAAAGAACATTGACTATATTTTCAGGACATTTATATTTGTAAACAAGAAATTTCTTGAGACAAGAATGAACATCTTTATTTATACAATGTATACTGAATAGTCTTAAAAAAAAAAAAAAACTTTAACATCTATTTAGACAGTATATTATCAGGCAGAACTGGTAATGTAGATGGTTTAGGCCCAATCCTGATACATTTGGGGATATTTAAAAGTACTCAAGTAACTCATATACTGTATACATTATTCTTGGATTGGCTAAATTTTTAATGTGTGGTGACGGGTCCTACATAAAGAGGTATATTTATCCTAAGGTAGTGACTTCAGAATTCGGGGTGTTGGTCCACAGTCGCCAGCAGGACAGCAGCAGCATTCCGCAACACAAAGGACTAGGAACGTAATTGGACACCAGGTGACTCGCTTATGATATTCAAACAAATTACAACAAACACTTGATGAAAAGGCTGACCGAGACATCCCTACCATGGGAGTTCATACTTCGCCTACCTTGGAACTGTAGCATGTGGTTACTGATATGGAGTTAAGAAAACTATGGAACAGTAGCAGAAAAAGAGGATACATAAATGAAGTCTACTGTATACATATTGCCAAATCTGACAACATTAATGGTAATTACAACCAAACAATTACTTCAACACTTTCATTTCCCAAAATCAATATTTTCTTTATGGAATCTTGTTTGTTACAACCTTATTTGAGGGGGCTCCACATGCTACAGGAACCTATGCCCGTTGATATCAGCTTGGAATTGGGAAACAGCCTGGATGTATACCGTACCCCACACTATCAAGACAATCCCCTGTGCCAGCAATCAGGGTATTCTGGCTTAAGGAGTTACACCACATGCCCACAATGCTTTATTTACACTTTCTGCTGATTGGTCACACCAGATGCTGTGTCCAGCCAGCTTAGATTCTTATGTAGAACATGCCCACTGTCAATCATCTCTGATATCAGGAGTAAATAATTATAATAATTTAATACTCTTTCATTTACAATATCATACAGGAAAAAAATATATTTTGTGTTGCTATGCTCAGGTCCCTGACCAAAACAGTCCAGCCTGCATGTGTTGTTCAGTTTAGTGGTGGTTCTGACAAGTAATCTCCACAAGGATGGGAGAGTGGGGAGCAGTGAGCCATACAGCCATGGTTCCTGGCACCTGCCTCCTTCATGCCTCTGTTCTGCCTACTACAGCCACATTGCTAAGGCATCAGAGGCAAACAGTTCTGACATATTCCCCAAACAATGCAGTAGAGAATATCAGTAAAACAACCAAGAAGGAAGCACTCCACCGCATCCACCATCATATAGTCCTCAGGTGGTAATGGTTTCTGTGCTGCCTTTCAAGCCCTGCCTTCTTCACTGCTCTCTTGACCTTGTGAAGAACCTTCCACCTCTTCAGGCTTCATTTCTGTTGCCTCAGATCCACTCACTGCATCCTCAAACGCCTGCAGAATGTATAAAAAAAGTTTACAATCTGAACATAAATGTATAGTATTTAAATAATATGTGATGATACATGATACATGGAAGATCTAGCAAAGATTAAGAGAATTGAGATGAACAAAGACATAGTAAAATTAAATACATAAAAAAAACAGCAAAATAAAATGTGTGAATTTTAAAAAGGTATACGTATATGAAAAATATGTAGTAGGTTGGTAGACAGCACCACCCAGGGAGGTGTACTACCGTCCTGCGAAGTGAGTGTATAACGAAAAGCCTGTAATTGTTTTATAAGTGATGGTAGGATTGCTGGTGTCTTTTTCTGTCTCATAACATGCAAGATTTCAGGTATGTCTTGTTACTTAATACTTTACACTTAGGTCACACTACAGCCATTCATGTACAAGCATATACAGTGGTCCCGAGTTTCGTAAACCCTGGAAATCGTACAATTATGTAAGAGCTTGTGGAAGTGTATTTTTGGGGGTCTGAAATAGAATTAACCTACGTGACATTTTTTCCTTAAGGGAGTAAATTGCTCGGTAATGGCGTTTGAGTGATATCGGAGTGAAGTTTTAATAAACTCGGGGTCCATTGTATATACACCCTCTGGTTTTCTTCTATTTTCCATTAGTTCTTGTTCTTATTTCCCTCTTATCTCCATGGGGAATTGGAACAGAATTCTTCCCTCCGTAAGCCATGTGTGTCGTAAGAGTCGACTAACATGTCAGGGAGCAAGGGGCTAGTATAACCCCTTCTCCTGTATACATTAAAGTTAAAAGATAAACTTTTTTTCTTGGGCCACCCCGCCTGGAGGAAACGGCCAATTTGTTAAAAGAAGATATATGAAAAATATATGTAGTAGGTTGGTAGACAGCAACCACCCAGGGAGGTACTACTGTCCTGCCAAGTGAGTGTATAACAAAAAGCCTGTAATTGTTTCTATATGGATGGAAGGATTGAGCTGGTGTCTTTTTTTCTGTCTCAAACAGGCAGATTTCAGGTACGTCTTGCCACTTCTACTTACACTTAGGTCACACTACACATGCATGTACACGTTTGTACACACTCTCATCTGCGTTTCTTTGATTTTGTATCTTTAATACAGTGGACCCCCTGTGTTCGTGATTTATTTGTTCCAGAATGCTGTTCAAGTGCCGTTACCAAACAAATTTGTTCCCATAAGGAATAATGTAAATGAGACTAGTCCATTTAGACCCAGAAATATGCACTTACAAAAATACACTTACAATTGTTCGAGTTTGGAGCATCACGAAAACCAGGGGTCCACTGTAGTTCTTGTTCTTATTGCTTTTCCTTTCATATCCATGGGGAAGTGGAATAAGCAATCTTTCCTCCGTAAGCTGCGTGTTGTAAGTCAACTAGATTACTAAAATAGATTACTAAAAGAAAAGAAGAAACCGTCAAAGTGGGATGTCTGAATGTGCGTGGATACAAAGTAATGATAAGAAAGAGATGATTGTAGATGTTATGAATGAAAAGAAGCTGGATGTCCCTGGCTTTAAGTGAGACAAAGCTGAAGGGGGTAGGAGAGTTTCAGTGGGGAGAAATAAATGGATTAGGCAGGGGTTTCAAATAGAGTTAGAGCTAAAGAAGGAGTGGCAATAATGTTGAATAATCAGTCATGGCAGGTAAAGAGGGGAATATAAATGTATAAATTCAAGGATTATGGAGTAAAATAAAAGTTGGATGTGAAAAGTGGGTTATAGTAAGTGGGTGCACCTAGAGAAGAGAGAGGTGTAGAGGAGAGAGAGAGAGATTGATTTTGAAATGTTGGAGTGGGAGTTTTGAACCAAGTGAGAGAGTACTTGAATGCTGGGATCTTAACCTCTTTCAAGGTGCCGTACTAGTAATGCTTTATGAGCAGGGCTGGTGCCGTACTAGTACGCCCAAATTCTAGCGGCCCCAATTTTAAGCAGAAAATCGCCTGGTGGCATATGAAAGAATGGGCCTGTGTGGTCAGTGTGCAGTATAAAAAATCCCAGCACACACTGCATAATGAGAAAAAAACCCGACTGCTTTTTTCGGATAAAAACAGCGGACTTTGCAGTCGTATTTTCGTATGGTATTTATTGATGTATTCTCGTTTTCTTGGTCTCATTTGATAGAATGGAACATATATTACAGAAATAGAGATAATTTTGATCTCTAGAGGACAATGACAAGTACCTAGAAATTGAGCTCAAAGTAGCGAAAATGTTCGATTTTTGACGATGTTCAAGAGTAAACAAATCACACCATGTGTCCAATACACATCAACTGGCGAAGTCTTATATCTATGCACAAGTGCTCTGATATTATTTTATACCATTTTTACAATGATTCAGTTGTATACATAACAGTAAATCTTCTATTTTTGTGTGAGAATAAAATTCAAAATGAAAAGCAAAAAGTAATGGAACAGGGGCCTGAGACGGGCTAATGAACAGAGAACATGTTATTTTAGTGCCAGGAATGTCTGCCTTGTTTACTCTGGACCCTATTTTGAAATTGGCATCGTTTGAAATTTAGTGAAATTGGAAAATTGCCATTTTCTGACCAGTATTTTGGGTAAATGAAATTGGTAACAGGCAGTTTTCTTGTACTCAATCGATAGAAGAAATGGAGTTCTAGCGAAATAGCTATAATTGGGGTGGAGACTGAATCATTGGAATTTGTCAAAAATAGGGCTCAAGTGGGTGAAATAGCCTGATGCATCAGTAAATATAGATACCGCAACTTCGCGAAGCATAATTCCGTTAGTTTTCATCAAATTTCATAATTTTGTGGCGTTATGACTGAAAAGATTCTCTATCATTTCATAAGAAAAAAATAATTTTTACAACAATAACACTAATTAGTCTCAACAATATACACTAGCATTACTGGTACAACAATATACACTAGCATTACTGGTAAAAAAACACTACATTACTGGTACTCAAAAATACACTAGCATTACTGGTACTCAACAATATACACTACATTATCTATCAACAACATAGCATTACTGGTACTCAACAATAAACTACATTACTGGTACTCAACAAATAAAATTGACTGAACAACAATATACGGACTAATTACGTAATAATGACTAACAATTACAGTAATCTGTATCACAATATACACTAGCATTACTGGTACTCAACAATATACACTAGCATTACTGGACTCAACAATATACACTAGCATTACTGGTACTCAAAATATACACTAGCATTACTGGTACTCAACAATATACATACATTACTGGTACTCAACAATATACACTAAATCATGGTACTCAAAAACATTACGGTACTCAACAATATACAACATTACTGGTACTCAACAAAACATACATTACTGGTACTCAAAATATACACTACATTTGACAACAATATACACTACATTATGGTATCAAAATTACATACATTACTGGTACTCAACAATATACACTACTACTGGTACTCAACAATATAACACTAGTAAATAATTACTACAATATACCAAATATTAATACTTAGTAAATATACTAGCATTATGGTACTAACAATATACACATTACTGGTACTCAAAATATACATAATTACTGGTACTCAACAATTACACATTCTGTCAACAATATATACATTACTGGTACTCAACAATATAACAGCATTACTGGTACTCAACAAATAACACATTACTGGTACTCAACAATTACAATTATTATCAACAATCTACATTACTGTCAACAATATAACTACTGTATAACAATATACTAGCTTTGGTACTCAACATAACATACATTTGTACTCAAACAATAACATACATATGGACTAACAATATACATAGCATGACTCAACAATATACACTAGCATTACTGTACCAAAATATACACTAGCATTTGGTACTAAAATATACACTAGCATTCTGGTACTCAACAATACACTACATTACTGTACTCAACAATAACTAGCATTACTGGTACTCAAACACAGCATTACTGGTACAACAATAACATACTACTCAAATACACTACTTACATACACAATACTACTGGTACTAATACACTTCTGGTATAACAATTACCACTTGGTCAATATACACTACTGTACCAACAATACCTATACTGATAAATTATATACTGGATACATATAACACATATGGTCCAAAATATAACAATTACTGGTACCAACAAACACTACAACTGGATAACAATTACATAAATTACTGGTATAATATACAATTGGTACCAAAATATACACTAGCATATGGTACTCCAATATACACGCTATGCTAAATATACACTATACTGGTATAAAATAAATAATGTACCAACATAACACTTTACTAATTACCAATTACTGTACTCAAAATATACACTACTACTGGTATAATAACACATTACTGGACTCAATACTATATCAAAATATACATTATTCAATTATCTTGTTACAAAATACACTAGCATTACTGGTACTCAACAATATACACTAGCATTACTGGTACTCAACAATATACACTAGCATTACTGGTACTCAACAATATACACTAGCATTACTGGTACTCAACAATATACACTAGCATTACTGGTACTCAACAATATACACTAGCATTACTGGTACTCAACAATATACACTAGCATTACTGGTACTCAACAATATACACTAGCATTACTGGTACTCAACAATATACACTAACATTACTGGTACTCAACAATATACACTAGCATTACTGGTACTCAACAATATACACTAGCATTACTGGTACTCAACAATATACACTAGCATTACTGGTACTCAACAATATACACTAGCATTACTGGTACTCAACAATATACACTAGCATTACTGGTACTCAACAATATACACTAGCATTACTGGTACTCAACAATATACACTAGCATTACTGGTACTCAACAATATACACTAGCATTACTGGTACTCAACAATATACACTAGCATTACTGGTACTCAACAATATACACTAGCATTACTGGTACTCAACAATATACACTAGCATTACTGGTACTCAACAATATACACTAGCATGACTGGTACTCAACAATATACACTAGCATTACTGGTACTCAACAATATACACTAGCATTACTGGTACTCAACAATATACACTAGCATTACTGGTACTCAACAATATACACTAGCATTACTGGTACTCAACAATATACACTAGCATTACTGGTACTCAACAATATACACTAGCATTACTGGTACTCAACAATATACACTAACATTACTGGTACTCAACAATATACACTAACATTACTGGTACTCAACAATATACACTAGCATTACTGGTACTCAACAATATACACTAACATTACTGGTACTCAACAATATACACTAGCATTTATTTATACTTCCCTTTCGAACCTGGTGTTCAAATTTGTTACTATTCTCTGCAAAGTAAAAGTTTAGCTTTATTGCTGTTGATGTTGCAGTTATTTTATTTATACTGCAGTAAATTGTTGCAGCTGCTACAATTCGCACTTAGAGAATGATTTGTACTATTGTTGGTGTAGCATTGCTGGTGTAATATTGTTGTTGATGTATCATTGTTGTTGATGTAAGAAACATCTCAGGAAGAAGAGGAGAGACAATCACGAGTCCAGATTGTGAAGATAGAAGGGGAACGACAATGGCGGAGAAGTGTTGTGATGATTTAAGCTGAATTGTTGCAGACACTCTATGTTTTTCTGTGATTGTTCTGTGTTGTAACGATCCACTGACATTAATTGTAATTAACTGCAATTTATCAGTGCACAAATAACCCTCACGTAGAAGACAAACTTATGACGACGTTTCGGTCCGACTAGAACTAGTTAATGGTCCTAGTCGATCGAAACGACGTCGTGAATTTCAGTCTCCTACGTGCGAGTTATTTGTGTATTGTTTCAGTCACGCTATTGCACTTTTTTATTCGCAATTTATTAAACTTTCCAGCTAACTTTACATACATCAGCACTGTAAATGTTTAACCATCAATAATCAATCATTTAGGAACATAATTAAAAATTTAAGTACTAAATCGTCACACATACCACTAAATATTTTAAATGTAAAAAATGATTAAAACTTTCAACGATTAATGTAATTCAAGGAAATTGCCTTCTATTTATAAAGTGCTTTTTTAAAGACGTTTTTCTTGCAAGATGTTGATCTAAAATATACTAGCCAATGCAACTACAAATGCCCACTCATGATAAACACTTCAGTACATCAATAAGACATTAAGCAAGATGTAACTATATATCTAAGGAATCCAAGATATACGACCGAACCTAACTTAAACATTGATGATACGCACTGCGTACGTAATGCGTTCAAGACACGCAGGGAGTATCTAATGCATTTAGAACATGTGAATAACACACGCAGAATAATTAAGGCATCGAAGGCCACTAAATCAACAGCTGAAATTTAAATCTGTTTTCACTGCAAGATTCCTACCAAGTAACACGCCATAATGGAGTGGTGGAGGCTAGCTCCTCCGTCTGGTGGAGTGGTGGAGGCTAGCTCCTCCGTCTGGTGGAGGTGAGGCAGTTCCTCTGTGGAGGGGGGATGCCTGTCGTGGAGTGGGAGGCTAGCTCCTCCGTCTGATGGAGTGGTGGAGGCTAGCTCCTCCGTCTGATGGAGTGGTGGAGGCTAGCTCCTCCCTTGGTGGGTAGCTCCGTCTGGTGGAGTGGTGGAGGCTAGCTCCTCCGTCTGGTGGAGTGGTGGAGGCTAGCTCCTCCGTCTGGTGGAGTGGTGGAGGATAGCTCCTCCGTCTGGTGGAGTGGTGGAGGCTAGCTCCTCCGTCTGGTGGAGTGGTGGAGGCTAGCTCCTCCGTCTGGTGGAGTGGTGGAGGATAGCTCCTCCGTCTGGTGGAGTGGTGGAGGCTAGCTCCTCCGTCTGGTGGAGTGGTGGAGGCTAGCTCCTCCGTCTGGTGGAGTGGTGGAGGACTAGCTCCTCCGTCTGGTGGAGTGGTGGAGGTAGCTCCTCCGTCTGGTGGAGTGGTGGAGGCTAGCTCCTCCGTCTGGTGGAGTGGTGGAGGATAGCTCCTCCGTCTGGTGGAGTGGTGGAGGCTAGCTCCTCCGTCTGATGGAGTGGTGGAGGCTAGCTCCTCCGTCTGATGGAGTGGTGGAGGCTAGCTCCTCCGTCTGATGGAGTGGTGGAGGATAGCTCCTCCGTCTGGTGGAGTGGTGGAGGCTAGCTCCTCCGTCTGGTGGAGTGGTGGAGGCTAGCTCCTCCGTCTGATGGAGTGGTGGAGGATAGCTCCTCCGTCTGGTGGAGTGGTGGAGGCTAGCTCCTCCGTCTGGTGGAGTGGTGGAGGCTAGCTCCTCCGTCTGATGGAGTGGTGGAGGCTAGTTCCACCGTCTGGTGGAGTGGTGGAGGCAGCTCCTCCGTCTGGATGGAGTGGTGGAGGCAGCTCCTCCGTCTGGTGGAGTGGTGGAGGATAGCTCCTCCGTCTGGTGGAGTGGTGGAGGCTAGCTCCTCCGTCTGGTGGAGTGGTGGAGGCTAGCTCTCCGTCTGGGGAGTGGTGGAGGACTAGCTCCTCCGTCTGGTGGAGTGGTGGAGGATACTCCTCCGTCTGTGGAGTGGTGGAGGCTAGCTCCTCCGTCTGGTGGAGTGGTGGAGGCTGTCCTCCGTCTGGTGGAGTGGTGAGGCTTCCCGTCTGGTGGAGTGGTGGAGGCTAGTTCCACCGTCTGGTGGAGTGGTGGAGGCTAGTTCCACCGTCTGGTGGAGTGGTGGAGGCTAGTTCCACCGTCTGGTGGAGTGGTGGAGGCTAGCTCTCCGTCTAGGTGGGGGTGGAGGCTCCTCCGTCTGGTGGAGTGGTGAGGCTAGTCCTCCGTCTGGTGGAGTGGTGGAGGCTAGCCTCCGTCTGGTGGAGTGGTGGAGGCTAGCTCCTCCGTCTGGTGGAGTGATGGAGCTCTCGCTGGTGGAGTAGATAGCTCCTCCGTCTGGTGGAGTGGTGGAGGATAGCTCCTCCGTCTGGTGGAGTGGTGGAGGCTAGCCCTCGTCTGGGAGTGTGGAGGCATCCTCCTCTGGTGAGTGGTGGAGGCTAGTTCCTCCGTCTGATGGAGTGGTGAGGCAGCTTTCCGTCTGGTGGAGTGGTGAGGCTAGTTCCACCGTCTGGGGAGGAGTACAGCTCTCCGCTAGCTGGGACTAGCCCGTACGGTGAGTGTGGAGCAGCTTCCTACAGTCTGCAAGCTGGGAAGTCCCTCTAAGTGAGTGAAGCTAGCCCTCCGTCGTGGGAAGCTAGCCCTCAGCTACTGCAGGCTGACGCCACTCTCAGTCTGAGCTGTAGGCCACTCTACAGTCTCGGCAAGCTAGTCCACTTCACAAGCTGAGAATATCCAAGCCACTTCCACGACGCAACTACGCCCTACAGCTACGCAAGTAAGCTATCGACTTTAAAAAGTCTGCAACTAGCTGGCGCAAACATAGCCACCTCAAGGTACGAGAAACTATCGCCACTTACAAGCTACTGCAAACTATCGCCACTTACAAGCTACTGCAAACTATCGCCACTTACAAGCTACTGCAAACTATCGCCACTTACAAGCTACTGCAAACTATCGCCACTTACAAGCTACTGCAAACTATCGCCACTTACAAGCTACTGCAAACTATAGCCACTTACAAGCTACTGCAAACTCAAGCCACTTACAAGCTACTCAAACTATAGCCACTTACAAGCTACTGCAAACTAAGCCACTTACAAGCTACTGCAAACTAAGCCATCAAGCTACGCAAACTAAGCCACTTACAAGCGCTACTGCAAACTAAGCCACTTACAAGCTACGGCAAACTATAGCCACTTACAAGCTACTGCAAACTATCGCCACTTACAAGCTACGGCAAACTATCGCCACTTACAAGCTACTGCAAACTATCGCCACTTACAAGCTACTGCAAACTAAGCCACTTACAAGCTACTGCAAACTAAGCCACTTACAAGCTACTGCAAACTATCGCCACTTACAAGCTACTGCAAACTAAGCCACTTACAAGCTAACTGGCAAACTAAGCCACTTACAAGCTACTGCAAACTAAGCCACTTACAAGCTACTGCAAACTAAGCCACTTACAAGCTACTGCAAACTAAGCCACTTACAAGCTACTGCAAACTAAGCCACTTACAAGCTACTGCAAACTAAGCCACTTACAAGCTACGGCAAACTAAGCCACTTACAAGCTACTGCAAACTAAGCCACTTACAAGCTACTGCAAACTAAGCCACTTACAAGCTATGGCAAATTAAGCCACTTACAAGCTACTGCAAACTAATCCACTTACAAGCTACTGCAAACTAATCCACTTACAAGCTACTGCAAACTAAGCCACTTACAAGCTACTGCAAACTAAGCCACTTACAAGCTACTGCAAACTAAGCCACTTACAAGCTACTGCAAACTAAGCCACTTACAAGCTACTGCAAACTAAGCCACTTACAAGCTACGGCAAACTAAGCCACTTACAAGCTACTGCACACTAAGCCACTTACAAGCTACTGCAAACTAAGCCACTTACAAGCTACTGCAAACTAAGCCACTTACAAGCTACTGCAAACTAAGCCACTTACAAGCTACTGCAAACTAAGCCACTTACAAGCTACGGCAAACTAAGCCACTTACAAGCTACTGCAAACTAAGCCACTTACAAGCTACTGCAAACTAAGCCACATACAAGCTACTGCACACTAAGCCACTTACAAGCTACTGCAAACTAAGCCACTTACAAGCTACTGCAAACTAAGCCACTTACAAGCTACTGCAAACTAAGCCACTTACAAGCTACTGCAAACTAATCCACTTACAAGCTACTGCAAACTAAGCCACTTACAAGCTACTGCAAACTAAGCCACTTACAAGCTACTGCAAACTAATCCACTTACAAGCTACTGCAAACTAAGCCACTTACAAGCTACTGGCAAACTAACCACTTACAAGCTACTGCAAACTAAGCCACTTACAAGCTACTAGCAAACTAAGCCACTTACAAGCTACTGGCAAACTAAGCCACTTACAAGCTACTGCAGCAAACTAAGCCACTTACAAGCTACTACTGCAGCAAACTAAGCCACTTACAAGCTACTGCAGCAAACTAAGCCACTTACAAGCTACTGCGGCAAACTAAGCCACTTACAAGCTACTACTGCAGCAAACTAAGCCACTTACAAGCTACTACTGCAGCAAACTAAGCCACTTACAAGCTACTGCAGCAAACTAAGCCACTTACAAGCTACTGCGGCAAACTAAGCCACTTACAAGCTACTACTGCAGCAAACTAAGCCACAGAGATGTGAGAAGCAACTTGCTCACAATGAGGCTACGAAGCAGCTGCAACGTTCTATAATAAAGGAGAAAACTTGGACAGTGTTGTAACAGTTTAAATGATCATTATTCATACTTATTGCCCTCGTTTTCATCTTGCTGCTTTTCCTCCTCTTCCTTGTACACTTCTTTTCCCCCTCCACACCTGTCTTTGCTTCCAGTTTCTTTCTCATCTTGTTTCCCCTACGCCTGCACTAATATACGTCTTGCTATCGGACCCACCATCAGTTATCTGCCCAGTTTGTGTTCACACTTTGCGGGTGTCATGGCGCTCTCAGTATGTTTTAGTTAGTGCATCTTATACTAGTGATTTCCTTACTAACACACACAACACACACACACACACACACACAAATACAAACAAAAAAAAAAAAAAAAAAAAGAACCAAAACAAGGAACGATATGAGCCACAGGTAATGTAAGGTAAACATTTCTTTTGTGTAAAGGTAGCGTAGATATATAATGATTAAGAGTGGGTATTATTGAAGGCAAACGGACTATATAGCTTCGGATGAAGATATGATATAGCCCAAAAGGCTAGCTTGTCGACTGTATGTAAGCAACGTGGCCGGAACCAGGAGCTCAAGCCCCACAGCCGTACAGACAACAAGAAACATAAGAACATAAGAAAAAAGGAACACTGCAGCAGGCCTACTGACCCATGCGAGGCAGGTCCATCACTCACCGGCTTAGACCTGACCACCTGGAGCTAACCTTCTCCAGGTAAACTCCAGGCAGACAAAGATTTAATTTGCATAATAAATGGGAGAATAAAAGTGATTTTTCTGCAGCTTACGTCTGCTTTCATTATTGTAGGCATTACGATATTTCACCGAAGACACAGCGGACCAGAGAACGACACACAGTCCTTCAGGGTGAACATGGCGGTAGCGTGCTCAAGAGAACACCTGCGTCAGAGCTCACTCAGGAAGATCATTAGCTGAAGGACCTCGTAGACCACCCGCTTCCTCCCCTTACTTCGTCTCGTCAGGTACGAGACGCCTGAAAGCACACCCTTCTGCCTGCCTGCCTGCCTGCCTGCATGATGAGTAGCTGACGAGGAAGGAGGTCGGCAGTGAAGGCAGGCAGGCAGGAAGAACTCACTCAAGGCATTAATATGCAGACCCCCACGCACCCGGAGCTCTTAGGTGTCAAAACTCACTTCTTCACTCACTCACCACCCAAGATTCTATCTCCTGCCCCTCCCTCCCTCCTCTCTCTCTCTCCCCCCGTCTCTCTCTCTCTCCCTCTCTCTCTCTTTCTCTCTCTCTCTGGGCCCCTCACCCTCTTTCCTATTCACTTATATGGTTTACTTGTTTTGATTTATGATTTTGCGTATTAAACAGGTTTGTGCATTATTCATGTATAACTAACTTATTTTGTCTGTGTTTTCACTGATTTATTGACAGTTTATCCAGAAAGACTGTTAATTTGGACATTCCAATGCGCATGTGTGCGCTAAGAGGGAGAGGGAGAGAGAGAGAGAGAGAGAGAGAGAGAGAGAGAGAGAGAGAGAGAGAGAGAGAGAGAGAGAGAGAGAGAGAGAGAGAGAGAGAGAGAGAGAGAGAGAGAGAGAGAGAGAGAGAGAGAGAGAGAGAGAGAGAGAGAGAGAGAGAGAGAGAAAGAAAGAAAGCAGATGGGAAGTGAAAGAGAACACTTTCCATTTACTAATCCGTAGTTACAATTTATCTTTATAACTCTGACGAGTGTACTACTACTATCTGTCTCTCTGTCTACGTCAGTTATTTACTATTTATTTCTTATGTTCCTTCTCTTATAACACTTCTTATGAAGAGAACTAACGTTTGCATACATTAAAACACTTTTAAGATGGATTAGGTAAATTGGAAGCTTCAGCCAACGTTAAAACTAAGAACTCGCTTGTTGTTGCTGTGTGTGAATCTGTGTCCCAGCATTTCATCGTTTGTGTTCGAAGTCAGGAGACATTTATGAAAGGATTCGGTGACTTGTAAGTAGGTATCTTAAGGTAATCTTCCACTTCTCTCACCTAACCTGAGTCAGGACTCAGGATATTTTCCATTCCATTCGGCTTCAGCTATGATAGACTTCATATCTTCTCTGTCTATCTCTTTCTCTTTACCCTTTTCTCTCTCTCCTTCTTCAACGGCTAAGGCAAGGTGTCCCCTCCTGCATCCAGCCACACACACGTTATTTGCTCTTACAGTCAGCAGCAGCAACAGCCAAGACGAGACATTCATTCCTTCACTCAGCAACAGAGAAAATATTCCCTCCTTCACCCAGCCACATCTAAGGCAAAATATTCCCTCCTTCACACATCCACATCTAAGGCAAAATATTCCCTCCTTCACTTAGTTACAGCCAAGGCGAGATATTCACGCCTTCCTTCAGACATGACAGTAAACTCTCTTTTTCACCCAGCCTCAGTGAAAACATGATACTCCCTGCTTCACTTAGACAACCAAGACTACTTCTTCTCTCCTGTTCACGTCAGGTTCCACAATATTATGCCAGAATTTAAGACCAAAGCCCCCAGAGACAACCTCCATTCATGTGTTTGCTTTCCGGATCGAATGTACTTAAATAGAAGGCAAAAGCTGGACGTATTTATTATTTAGTACGACAAAAACAAACGATTCAATCGGAAGTTGGGCTTTTTATTTAGTGCAGAAAGGTAAAAGTTATGCAATTCAGTTTGTGTGTATTTGTAGCATATAATATTACATGCGGGTAAGGAAATTCATACGTAGCGTTGATTTTCCATGTGACATGACTAGAAATGCATCAATTTAGTTTATTTTTACTATTATTTTGGTTGTACTTCTGGTTCAAATTAATTTATGAACATTGATGTTTACATCTTACTATTCAGACGCGTCGATTGAATTTAAGTGATAAATTGGCTTACCTATATTACTAACAATCGTTGCTACGTCACAATCACCACTGTTAAAACTCATCCACGCAGGAAGCTTGATTAAATATGGACAACCCAGTGCACACTTGTGGTATACTAAACAGAATTATAATGAAAATAGTCCTCGGTAAGCAATACAAACTACTGTCTTTCCCGTGCGCTACCACCACCACCATACATGTTATTCCTGTTGTCACTACCATCATATTTTTTATCTCAAGAACTACTGACCACAATATTATTGTATGACTTTCCTCACCATTCGAATTAGCATTGTCTTCACCACTTATTATACATACCATCAATCACTGTCATTATTGGTCATTAACGCAAAAAATGTAATTGTCATTACGGCTGTCGTAAACTTCGTCCACCTGGAGTGTGTTCCGAGGTCAACGCCCTCTCGGCCTCATAATGAATCAAGGCCTTATCAACCAGACTGTTACTGCTGACCAAACGCAATCCAACGTAAGAACAACTGCACGGCTGATTCGGAATTGACTTAATGAACCTATTCAGTTTCCTCTTGAAGATAGAAAGGGGAGGCTGATGTAGTCTTGGGCCCCTTACACTTACCATTTTGTCTCTCAGTGTATTTACTGCATCCCTATTATCTTCATCATTATTTAATAGTAATATTTCATTGTGTTTGGTCAGTTAGCACATTCAGAGGCCATAGAATGAATAAAAATCTTCTAAGCCTACTGGTCAGTGTGTGTCAAGTTACAAATACGTTTAATACTTACTTAATTTCTGTTTAAAATATCATTCTAAATCTTTTAACAGATAAGCCAAGACTGAGCTTGAGGGTCGCGACATCAGCACTCACACAACACTCCTGTTAATTACATTCTTTTCCTGGATTGAAGCAGGAGCTGTAATCTAATAAAATGTAACCACAGTAAGAAACTTGACCCTCAGTGTGGACTGAGTGATTACGCAAATATTTAATAGTCTTTATGAAGCACAAAAGCCCGTGTGTATCATTCAAAGCAAGACAGAAGGTTCAGTCCTCCGTCCGCTAATCGATGATTATGAAAGCTCACAAACACGTTTTGACATGAATGTATTAAAAAGATTCAGCGAACAGTGTTTAAAAAATGACTTGCTAAGTCAACATTACAGTGTTCCATGAACAGAATATGCCATATATGACAAGAGCTATTGTGAAGAAGTTATTGAAAACTAGAACGTCTGTACGAAAGTGTGAGTGCAATATTACAACCATGTACAGTCTTGTTATACATCTAAGCAACCCATTTGTTGGATATGATGCAAGTTTCGACTACTATGCAGCAGGACTTCGAAAGGAATAGTACACAGTGCAGTTATGTATAAGCTATTTGTAGTTAGAAACCATAGCGCTTATTTATGTTCGTGATAACCCCTCTCTAGTAATATTAGAGATGGGACGATACCAAAATATTTGCCAATACCGATTCTTTTCCTATATTTTAGTTTTAAAATTGCAATGACTATGTTTAATATATAAGGGAATGTTTATTGCACAATGGGTATTAAATAACACAGGAAGGTTAAATATTAAATAACTTAATTTCTCTGAGATGATCATGTTATCACTCATTACTTGGACTGTTAAGTTAGTTACTGGTTGTCAGGCACTCCTCGATAGTGCCCGGGCGTGCGTGAGGGCGTGCGTGCGTGTGTGTGTGGTACTCACCTAATTGTGGTTGCAGGGGTCGAGACTCAGCTCCTGGCCCCGCCTCTTCGCTGTCTGCTACTGGGTCTCTGCTCTCCCTGCTCCATGTGTGTGTGTGTGTACTCACCTATTTGTGGTTGCAGGGGTCGAGTCATAGCTCCTGGCCCCGCCTCTTCACTGTGTGTGTGTGTTTGTGTAGTCACCTAGTTGTACTCACCTAGTTGTGGTTGCAGGGGTCGAGTCATAGCTCCTGGCCCCGCCTCTTCGCTGTCTGCTACTGGGTCTCTGCTCTCCTGCTCCATGAGCTTTATCATACCTTGTCTTAAAACTATGTATGGTTCCTGCCTCCACTATATCTTTCTCTAGTCCATTCCACTTCCTGACTACTCTGTGGCTGAAGAAATTTTTCCCTGACATCCCTTTGACTCATCCGAGTCTTCAGCTTCCAGTTGTGTCCCCTTGTTTTTGTGTACCCTCTCTGAAACAACCTGTCACTATCTACCTTGTCAATTCCCCGCAGTATTTTGTATGTCGTTATCATGTCTCCTCTGACCCTTCTTTCCTCCAGTGTTGTTAGTCCTATTTCCTCAATCTTTCTTCATAAGACAGACCCTGAGTTGTGGAACTAACCTTGTCGCAAACCTTTGCACTTTCTCTAGTTTCCTTACGTGCTTGACCAGGTGTGGGTTCCAGACTGGTGCTGCATATTCTAGTATGGGCCTGACGTATACGGTATACAGTGTCTTGAACGATTCCTTGTGTGTGTGTGTGTGTGTGTGTGTGTGTGGGGGGGGGGGGGGGGAAAAAAGGTGAAAGTAATGGATGAGTGATAAAGTGGGAATTAGCAATGAAGAAATAGGAAGTGTTGAATGGTAGGGATGGGAACGTGATAGGTGGGATAAGGAAAGCAACTGGGAGAAGAGGGGAAAAAAGGGGAAGTGGTATAAACAGGGGAATGGTATAAACATGAGGGACATCAAAAACAGTTAAGACAGGAAAGGGAGAGTTATGTATTAGAGTTGGAGAGAGGAAGAGATCGGAATGATGAAACGAAGGTACGTCAAAGCTGCCTAGTAGGTGGGAGTGGTGGGTGGCTACAGGTACAAGGTGGGAGTGGTGGGTGGCTGCAAGTACAAGGTGGGAGTGGTGGGGGTGGCAGGTGGAGTGGTGGTGGCTGCAGGTACAAGGTGGGAGTGGTGGGTGGCCGCAAGTACAAGGTGGGAGTGGTGGGTGGCTGCAGGTACAAGGTGGGAGTGGTGGGTGGCTGCAGGTACAAGGTGGGAGTGGTGGGTGGCTGCAGGTACAAGGTGGGAGTGGTGGGTGGCTGCAGGTACAAGGTGGGAGTGGTGGGTGGCTGCAGGTACAAGGTGGGAGTGGTGGGTGGCTGCAGGTACAAGGTGGAGGCAGTGGATGTTACAGGTTGTTCTTTACATCTCGTGGGTGATTAGTGTGAGCTATAAGCGCTGATGGTAAAGGGGGATAGAAAAGGGGTAATCTGAAAGCTGCGTCTCTGCCTGGGAATCTGTAACTGCCTTTTCCTGAGGGATTCTGCTACTTCCTTCTTGCTTGAACCGTTTTTTTCCTCTATTTGTATGTTAGGTCAACCTGATCCCTCACGGTTGCTGATCCAAAAACTTCTTTCGTATACACTTGCTTCTTTTTCATGGATCTTAACAAAAAAATCTTGTGTTAAACTTTTATTTTTCTCCAGTCACTCTCTTTCAATAATCGTGCCCCCCCCCCCCTAAAATTATTGCACGACTCTGTTTGTTGTATATTATGTGACGTCCGGATGCTTATATGTTGTGATCTATTAAGAGTTAAAAGATAAAGCAACGCTTGTGTCCTGATTTTTTTATTATATAATTATTTTCATTCGTGTGTGCGGGTTTATGTGCAGCAGCGCTTTTTAACATGTATGAATTCGTGTTATCATTTTCTTCGCAAAAACAATACCTGACTAATGGAATTATTTACATGAGGATGTATTAAGTGCTATAACTGCTGAAAATTATAAACAAAAATGAAAACATTATAAAAGACGAGGACGCTACGAGCTCCGTCATTAATAATGTAATTAACTAATAGTTAATTATAAAAATGTTAAATACACGCACAAAGATGTAGTGAATTAACTGTGTAATATAAGCCCTGTCTGCATATCCACTGACGAGAGGAAAAGTGGGTCGGTTTTGGTAACTGGAGACCGCTAGTTGTCATATTAGCTACAAAAGGTAATTAAAAACAGGTAATTACATGCATACAAATAGGGGTGAATTTACTGTGTGTAATGTAAACTCCATATAGCCATTCTTGGCGGAGAAAAAAATACTTCATTTATGGTAACTTGAGAGAGGAACCACATTCTACGCAAACCTGAATTTGCCAGCTTTACGTAGAAGAATATAAGTTTTTCTTAGGGGTAGAGGATCAGCAACATCAAAATACAAGTTGCCTCACCTCTCCTCTAACATCCCTCGTTTACCACGAGACTATACAGAGGCAAGTCCAGCAGTGTGTTCAAAGATCTGTAATACATAATATGAACATTATGGTGTAGCAAAAAAGGCACTAATTCCTATGTAAGTCAAGTTAAGGTTGAATAAGGACGTCCAGATCCAGTTAAACTCTTAATTTGTTTAGAAATCATTACTTACGTCAACCCTGAGGATGAGAACTTAAAGTTTTGGGAGATTTCTTATTAATCAGCACAGCTTTTAAGCACCTTGCTAAGATCAGTGTAAATAACCTGAGTTGGTATATTATTTTTGTGTATTTTTGAGACTGGAACACGCACATATTTGTTAACGCGCACGCAATAAATACACACACACACACACACACACACACACACACACACACACCATAAGTTAGTTGCAACAGTAGCAAATAAACATGAGAACTGGTGCTGTCATTCGTGAAGATAAATTTCCGCAGAGTAAATGGATGTTATCGGCGTAGTGTGGGGCGGGACGCGATAAAACCTTCTGGAATGGAGTAATAAAAGAGGCAGTGAGCAACGAGTAGTAGTGAGGTGACGAGGCAGCCCCCACGCTCTGTCTCTGCTATGTTAGTGCCAAGATGCTGCCTCAGAAAAGTAATAAGAAAAGTGGGAAGAAGTAGGAGGAATTATATTCATTGCGAGCGCTAATCCCTTGGGGGTCAAAAGCCCCCGGGAGAGGGGAGATAAACGTACTTGATCTAATGAAGGGGGGAATACCTCTTAATTCAAAGCATCAATAGCTCTTCACCCGCCTCTAGACACCATCCCCTTTTCCCTTAAGGAGAAGTAGGCGGGGTGAAGAGGATCTTACAAGTAAAACGTGAGGGTCTGAAAGAGTGAAATGAGCAGATCTACGAGTCTGGAAAGTGGCATGAAGGGGTTTAGAAGTTCTGAAGGCAGGGAGAAAACAGGAGAAGAGTGGTGCGAAGGTGAACTATGGTTTATCTACACCTCTGGGTAAACCATGGCTTCTCTACACCTCTGGGTAAACCATGGCTTCTCTACACCTCTGGGTAAACTATGGCTTCTCTACACCTCTGGGTAAACCATGGCTTCTCTACACCTCTGGGTAAACCATGGCTTCTCACACCTCTGGGTAAACCATGGCTTCTCTAAACCCCTGGGTAAACCATGGCTTCTCTACACCTCTGGGTAAACCATGGCTTCTCTACACCTCTGGGTAAACTATGACTTCTCTACACCTCTGGGTAAACCATGGCTTCTCACACCTCTGGGTAAACCATGGCTTCTCTACACCTCTGGGTAAACCATGGCTTCTCTACCTCTGGGTAAACCATGGCTTCTCTACACCTCTGGGTAAAACCATGGTTTCTCTACACCTCTGGGTAAACCATGGTTTCTCTCACCTCTGGGTAAACCATGGCTTCTCTACACCTCTGGGTAAACCATGGCTTCTCTACACCTCTGGGTAAACCATGGCTTCTCTACACCTCTGGGTAAACCATGGCTTCTCACACCTCTGGGTAAACTATGGTTTCTCTACACCTCTGGGTAAACCATGGCTTCTCTACACCTCTGGGTAAACATGGTTTCTTACACCTCTGGGTAAACCATGGCTTCTCTACACCTCTGGGTAAACCAGGTTTTTCTAAACCCCTGGGTAAACCATGGTTTCTCCACCTCTTTTAAAAAGGCCTTTTACACCTCTGGGGAAACCATGGCTTCTCTCACCTCCCGGGTAAACCATGGCTTCTACACCTCTGGGTAAAAATTTGGGTTTCCAAACCCCTGGGTAAACTTGGGTTTTTCTACACCTCTGGGTAAACCTGGCTTCCACCCTCTGGGTAAACCATGGTTTCTCTACACCTCTGGGTAAACCATGGCTTCTCTACACCTCTGGGTAAAAATGGTTTCTCTACACCTCTGGGGAAACTATGGCTTCTCTACCCTCTGGGTAAACAGGTTTTTCCACCTCTGGGAAACCATTTCTCTACACCTCTGGGGAAACCATGGCTTTTCTCCCCCTGGGTAAACCATGGCTTCTCTACACCTCTGGGGAAAATATGGTTTTTTTACACCTCTTTAAAAAATGGTTTCTCACCTCTGGGGAAAACCCTGGCTTTCTACACCTCTGGGGAAAACCCTACCTTTTCTACACCTCTGGGGAAAACCCTAGCTTCTCTACACCTCTGGGTAAACCATGTCTTCTTCACCTCTGGGTAAACCATGGCTTCTCTACACCTCTGGGTAAACCATGGCTTCTCACCCTCTGGGTATACCATGGGTTCTGTACACCTCTGGGTAAACCATGGCTTCTCTACACCTCTGGGTTACCATGGGTTCTGTACACCTCTGGGTAAACCATGGCTCTCTACACCTCTGTTGCCCTAAGTAATAGAAACAATGTTTATGTGTGTGGAGGTTCACACACTCACAATCTCTCTCCCAGGTAATATTTTGAAAGCCAAATGGGCTATTCAGTATACTGCGATAATTATACTGCAGAGTTCATGACGTACCAGCAACAGCGGGGTCAGCCAGTATGCTAATGAACTTACTGTTGCTAGTATTTATATACTTAACTTGTCATCATCTTTCCTCTTATCTACTGACACGGTTATCATCAAGAAAACATTGGAATTTATTAACTAATGTAATTTAATATTCCAGTATGAAGTACCGGTCCCGCGTGTTTGGGTGATTTCAGTCCAAGGACTAGTGGAGACGGACCTGCCTCTTCTAATGGTGGGGAACGCCATTATAAGGCTACTGCTGCTGCTAATAAATCACGGAACGGGTGGGGTTTTAACCCATGGCGAGTGAATCCTAAAACTCCA
>WNWK01010024.1:70000-72802 GCA_009830355.1 Cherax destructor
TGCAGGCGCACAGTGCATACACTGAGTCACCTCAACTCTATTGTTCCACTCGTACTACAAATGCGGACTATGAAAATAACCAATCTTGAACAATGATGCACCCCCGCTCCATGGGGCTTTATCATACCTTGTCTTAAAACTATGTATGGTTCCTCCCTTCCACTATATCTTTCTCTAGCCCCATTCCACTTCCTGACTATTGTGGCTGAAGAAATGTTTCCTGACATCCCTTTGACTCATCTGAGTCTTCAGCTTCCAGTTGTGTCCCCTTGTTTCTGTGTTCCTTTTGAAACAACCTGTCCTATCTACCTTGTAAATTTCCCCCCAGTATTTTGTATGTCGTTATCATGTCTCCTCTGACCCTTCTTTCCTCCAGTGTTGTTAGCCCTTTTTCCCCTAACCTTTCTTCAAAAGGACCCCCCCCTGAGTTTTGGAACAAACCCTTTCCCCCAAAAACCCTTTGCACTTTCCCCTGGTTTCCTTCGTGCTTGACCAGGTGGGGGTTTCCCAGACTGGTGCTGCATATTCTAGTATGGGCCTGACGGGACACGGTATACCCCGTGTCTTGAACGATTCCTTGTTAAAAGGGAACGGAACGCTAATCAAAAGGTTTTTTCCAGACGCCCATATGCTGCCCAGTTATCTGGTTGATTTTGCCTCCGGAGACGTGCTAGGCGTTATACCCCACTCCCAAAGGGCTTTCTCCTTTGCCGAGGTTTGTAGCCTTTGTCCGCCTAGCGGTCTCTTCGGGGGTCTTCTTTGCCCCTTTTTGATCCTCATGACTTTGCATTTTGGGGGGATTGAATTCGAAAGCCAACTGCTAGACCAGATGTCGGGCTTGTCCAGGTCTGTTTGCACCCTGCCTGGTCCTCTTCCGATGTGATTCCCCTCATTATTTTCCCCATCATCCGCGAATAGAGACACTTCTGAGTCTATCCCATCCGTCAAAGAGTCGGTAGAATGCTGTACCGGGGTCCAGGAGCTACCATGAGATAGCATCACCAGCAACGTTAAGAAATCCTGTGTAAGTACAAATGCGCAATCATACACAAACACATAAGCTATGAATGATGGACGAACTTTAACTCTTTTACAGCACAAGAGGAGACTTTATCGACATACAAAATACTGGACATCAGATAGGTGCGCAGGTTGATTTTTTCCCCTTTCGTTTAAAGAGCAATAAAACCGCTGGTTACTCAGCGGTTTGAAAATAAAAACTAGCTGACATTATACTCAATTTACAGTTTGTTGCTATCTTTAACTGTTAAAGGAGCAGCCCGCTGTTCCCTTAAGTGGTTTTCTACTATCATTAGTATGGTCAGGTACGATATCGTTCCCGACTATGGAGCTGAACTCTTCTCCAGGCTGAGGGGCTGAACCTCAGATTCTTTATTTCAAAGTTAGATAGACTGATTACATTATCTTCATTTCACTACTACACCTGCTGCCTCTGTATTTGACTGAAGAAGCCTACTGTGTAGGCGAAACGTTTCAACAATAAAGATACCCAACTGTTGCACATGTGTCTTACTCTTCAACTTCTCGGTATTTTATACCATTTTCAATATATCCATATTTCCTTGCCAGTCATAGGGCAGGAGTTCCATTACAGAAAGCATAACAATAAGCGTAAAGATCACCAGGGACGAGGTTATTCCGGTTCTTCAGATCAGGAGCCCTTCACCCTCTTCAAGGGCCCTTTACCATGAAGGGAAAGGTAGCCAGAGAGACAGCGGCGCGCCATGACAAATGGTAAATACAGACAACATTGTAGACATTATATATATATATATATATATATATATATATTCATTCTGTGTCATGATAAAAGATAAAGATAATGAACTAGACACAGGACAACCAGTAACGGCTCTAGAGGACATAGTAGAGGCTAGAACAATCACTCCCGGCTCTAGAGGACACAGTAGAGGCTAGAACAATCATTCCCGGCTCTACAGGACACAGTAGAGGCTAGAACAATCACTCCCGGCTCTAGAGGACACAAGAGAGGCTAGAACAATCACTCCCGGCTCTTGACACAGTAGAGGCTAGAACAATCACTCCCGGCTCTAGAGGACACAGGAGAGGCTAGAACAATCACTCCCGGCTCTAGAGGACACAGGAGAGGCTAGAACAATCACTCCCGGCTCTAGAGGACACAATAGAGGCTAGAACAATTATTCCCGGCTCTAAAGTACACATCAGAGGTTAGAACAATCACTCCCGGCTCTAGAGGACACAACAAAGGCTTGAACAATCACTCCCGGCTCTAGAGGACACAGTAGAGAGCTTGAACAATCATTCCCGGCTCTAGAGGACACGTAGAGGCTAGAACAATCACTCCCGGCTCTAGAGGACACAGTAGAGGCTAGAACAATCACTCCCGGCTCTAAAGGACACAGCAGAGGCTCTAAAGTTGAATTTGACTCTTTAAAATTTTTAACCTTCGGCACCACGAACTGGAGATCAAAACAGCAGCATACACACACACACACACACACACACACACACACCTTAAAGACATGACTAGAACAGCTCAGTGGTACACAAGCTCAGGTAACAATGAATACACAAGTGCATGGATGTGTGATGTTAGAGAATGTCAGTGAATCATGACTCCCACATCAGAGCCAACAGAGCCAACAAACCAACCCTAAATTGCCAAAACACTTCGTCACAAAAAAAAATTAAGACCCAGAACAGGTCGAGGCGTGAATACGGCTAACCTAGCAATTTTCTTAAAACGAATTCTATCGCAAACGTCTAGGTTTTAGCCAAACCACGGAATGGGCGTAAAAC
>WNWK01010025.1:0-72801 GCA_009830355.1 Cherax destructor
TTCGTGATATAATAAGCACGGCCTACATTTGTTTTCTTAACTAGGATTTTCCCTTCTCGGTGAAGCACTGGTGGATTTTGTCATTATTCTCACGTTTAAGCTTTCTTACTCTGTATAGGAGGTTCTGACGTTTTTTTGTGAGGCATTCATTTACAAAGAGATCTTTTTTTGCATTAATTGATGTTTTAATAAGATCTGTTTTACTGTCTATCGTGTGAAATCTAAGCATAACACTCTTTTTTCTACCTTGTGTGCCAAGTAAACGTGATTCTGTTATTTCTGATGCTGGTACTACTAAATTTAAGTGATCTTTTATGGTCTGAAGAGCAGCATCTTTGCAGTTGGTATGGTTTATGCCACTTGGAAAGAGTGCACTGCTAATTATTACCGCGCTGGATAACTTATCTTGCTCATTTTTATCTTCTTGGTTAGATCATGTGTAGAGAACCTAGGATAACCCAAAAAAGTCAGACAGAGTGACTTATTTCCATTGAGGTTCTTTTAATACCTTATTATTATACAGTGTAGGAGATATCTTATTATTATTCTATAAAGGATATATACTAGGAATAAGGTAAAAAGAGTTAGTGGTACCTCTACTTACGAGCTTAATTCGTTCCAGACGGCTATTCAAGTGCCGATACCGAAGGAATTTTTTCCCATAAGAAATAATGAAAATTAGGTTAATCCATTTCAGACCTCCAAAAATACACTTACAAAAGCACCTACAAAAATACACTTACATAATTGTTCGAGTTGGGAGCTGCTCGTAAGTAGAGGTACCACTGTATTTACATTGCAACACAGGCAAGTTCTTTGAGAACTTTACAAACAAGATATATACAGTGGACCCCCGGTTTTTGTGATTTTTTCGTTCCAGAATGCTGTTCAAGTGCCGTTACCAAACGAATTTATTCCCATAAGGAATAATGTAAATTAGATTAGTACTTTTAGACCCCCAAAAATACACTTACAAAAGCACTTACAAAAATACACTTTCATAATTGTTCGAGTTAGGAGCATCACGAAAACTGGAGTCCACTGTAATTAACATGTGTGCAAGTGTGACTTTTTCTAATGCACAGAGCACTGAATGACCTTTTGTCCCCATCTCTCTTTGCCCATTAGTATTTAACAGCATTCCTTTATTCCATTCCCAGTTTCAACTTTTATTCTGTATCTGTGCTAGCTAGATTACCTGAATTGCTCTCTTGAAAAATGATTTACAGTGGAACCTCGGTTTTCGTGATTAATTCGTTCCAGAAAGTCTGACGAAAACAGAATTGTATGAAAACTGAAGCAATATTTCCCATAAGAAATAATGTAAATCCAATTAATCCGTTCCAGACACCCAAAAATATTAAAAAAAAAATGCATTTTATAGAGAATAACTATAGTTTTACATACAGAAAACAATGAGAAATAAATATAAATGACTAATGAAATGGATAAATGAACATTTAACATCACTTTTACCTCTATTGAAGACTCTTGTTGGTTTATGGAATTTGGCGAGGAGGGAAGAGGGAGGAGAGGTTATTGTTTGGAAGAGGAATCCCCTTCCATAAGGACTTCAGGTATCAAGGCCCTATCCGGGGTTACTTCCCTTCTTTGTCTTTTACTGGAACTGTACCCCTGTCGCACAAAAAATCTGTCCAAAGAGCTCTGTTTCTGGCGTCTCTTTAAGATTTGCCTAAAATGGGACAAGGCATATTGTCATTCGTACTTAGCCATGACTTATTTTTTTAATTCTATCGTGTTTCTCGCCTTCTTTATCAAAGAGCTGGCACTCGGAACTTTCTTTGGCCCCATAGTGGCTTATTTAGCAGTCACATTCAATAAACAAGCACAAAAAACAATGGATTATTACGAAATGTTTTGGCTGACTGCGCGGGGTGATGCTCCCTCAATGATAAACAAAGGCAGACTGAGTCACTCGGCGCTTGAGTGGCTGAGTGAAGCGAGCGGGCAGGCGGACGTGTTCTGTACAGACCATTGTCAATTCTACGAAAACTGAGGTGATGTACGAAAACTGGGACAAAATTTTGATGGAAAAAGTCGTCGAAAACTGAATCCTACGAAAATGGGGCGTACGAAAACCGAGGTTCCACTGTAATAGGAAATTGCATCATGGAGTTTACTACTGTGCATTAATGTACAGTAGTAAAATGATATGTAGTTATGTTGTTACCTTTTTAAAATTTTGTTTACAGGGTACAGTGTCAAAATGGACCAACTATATTCATGGATGGCAGAACAGATATATGGTGCTAAAAGATGGCACCATGAGCTACTACAGGAATCCTGATGAAACAGCATTTGGTTGTCGAGGTTCCATAAGTGTTCAGAAAGCTCATGTAAAGGTAAGCATCATTATAGTTCAAAAACTGTTGACATGGGAATACAGTATGAGTTTATTTTGTTGCAAAATTCCGTATTTGCTCAGTTAATAATTAAAGAAGCTTGGTCATCGACAGTGGTGAAGGGTAGAAAGAACTTTTGTAATGTATAAATAATGTAATTTATTGCAGTGGAAATGGTGCACTAGAATTCTTCCCTCATAAGTCATGTGTGTCGTAAAATGCAGAGAGCAAAGAGCTAGTAACCCTTCTGTATTCAATTGGTAAAAAATGAATGAAGAAAATTTAAAACTGGGGTGTTTAGATGTATGTAGGTATAATTTATTGCATTAGAGATGAAGCACTTGAATTCTTCCCTTGTAAGCTATGTTGTAAAAGGTGACTAAAATCCTGAGAGCAAGGGGCTGGTAACCCCTTCTGTATTTAATTACATATGTACTAAAAAGTTAATGAAGAAAATTTTGAAATGTGTGTTTGGATGTGCATAGGCTTAGCACAGATAATTCTGTTTTGATTATAATAATTTCTTTTGTGATTATAATACAGTAGACCCTCATTTAGCACGACTTTATGTTGCGCGTTTTGGGTATTACGCGATTGAAGAATTGCGGCACATTTTTATCTAACACGACATAAACCTTATATTACGCGATTCGCTGGAGGGGAAAAATTTTGAGCGTGCGGTCGCCTGCGGTAGGTTAAACCACTGAGTCAGTGGGGGTCCTACTGAGGGTGGCTATGATCCACAACAAGTGTTTAATGCTGACGAGACAAGTGTTTTCTGGAAGAAAATGCCAACATGAACTTATATCAGTCAGCAAGAGAAAAGTGCACCAGGCTTCAAGACAGCAAAGGATCGCTTCACCTTGCTCCTTTGCGGTAATGCATCAGGTGATTTCAAGTGTAAGCCCATGTTTATTTACCGCTCTAAGAATCCTCATGCTTTGAGGAAAAGGGAATTTGTTTTTCCTTCTTGACTTGACTGACTTACTGATTGACTTGACTGACTGACTTACTGAATGACTTGACTGACTGATTTACTGAATGACTTGACTGACTGACTTACTGAATGACTTGACTGACTGACTTACTGAATGACTTGACTGACTGACTTACTGAATGACTTGACTGACTGACTTACTGAATGACTTGACTGACTGACTTACTGAATGACTTGACTGACTGACTTACTGAATGACTTGACTGACTGACTTCTTAATGACTTTGACTACTGACTTACTGAATGACTTGACTGACTTACTGAATGACTTGACTGACTTACTGAATGACTTGACTGACTTACTGAATGACTTGACTGACTTACTGAATAACTTGACTGACTTACTGAATGACTTGACTGACTTACTGAATGACTTGACTGACTTACTGAATGTCTTGACTGACTTACTGAATGTCCTGACTGACTTACTGAATGTCTTGACTGACTTCATGAATGTCTTGACTGACTTACTGAATGACTTGACTGACTTACTGAATGACTTGACTGACTTACTGAATGACTTGACTGACTGACTTAATGAATGACTTGACTGACTGACTTAATGAATGACTTGACTGACTGACTTAATGAATGACTTGACTGACTGACTTAATGAATGACTTGACTGACTGACTTACTGAATGATACTAACTGACTTACTGAATGGACTGACTTACTGAATGACTTTATTAAAGTTAGAGACACTCAGTACAACCATCGACTTCAGTTCCAGAATCTCTACTATCCACCTCAGCCCAGTAGGGCCACAGCATAACTCTCCACTCTCTTCACAATCATCCACAAACATCAGCACCCACAATTTAAGGTAAATACTATTATTTCTGTTACATTTGTAGTCTTAAGCAGTAAAAACAACATAATACATCACGATAATGAACTACAATTACATATTCTCTTTTATATTTGTAAGATCTGTTGGTCGAAAAAAAACTTGTTTGGCTTTTTGGGGACTTTCAGGAACGTAACCCTATTTTTCCCATAAGTTCTTTTAATTATCTAACACGATTTTACCTAACACGATGTTTTCAGGACCGTAACTACCATGCTAAATGAGGGTCTACTGTAATAATAATTAGCACAGATAAGAAAGACTTGTTAATGTTATGAATGAAAAAAAATGATGTCCTAGCATTAAGTGAAGCAAAGCTAAAAGGGGTGTATCTGAAGGTAGGAGGGGCAGGGGACATCCCAGGAATGGTTGGAGAAAATGGGTAAAAGAGGCTTTGAATTTTAGGTGCTTGAGCATCCAGCAATGCTAAATTGGAGTGAATGGAGACAAGTGGTTTTTAGTGGATGTGCTGTTGGAGTGTGAGGAAGATTATCTTGAAGGGATTTACAGAAACAGCTAACTGTGGTGGGAAGGGCAGTGTCTGCACTTTTTCTTGATTGTAGATGGCTATTGAGGTAAAATAAAATTATGTAATGCAATATATATAATGTATAAATAATGTAATGTAATGTAAATAAATAGTGTATAAGTAATGTGGCATGAGTGAGAAGGGTTGGGTTTGAGAAGGATCTGCCTAATATGGGCCAGTAGGCTTTCTGCAGCACTTATCTATCTTATGTGCTCATGTTTAAATGGGTCATTTTGTCACAGGTTTTGGGAGTTTTTCTATTTTAACCCCATTTGTAGGTCTGGAAAATATTACAGCTGATATCCTAATAAGTGGTTTGTATGGCAATTTATTATTTATTTCATTATAGAATTTCATTTCAATTTGAGTAACCTAAAATCTGAAGTGGCTGTAGTTTTATAACAAATAAAGTATTGCACTTGAGTAAAAATATAATATGTGCTTTACATGATTAGCAGTATAGTATGTATATAATACTAGTGTGCATTGTTTCTCTTATGTCCTATGTAAATGGTATTAAATTAATGTTTATACACTTATATAGACATTTGACTGGAGAGTTGGTATTTCTCACATGACAAGTAGAACTTAGAAACATGTGACCCTGACTGAGCTCATGCAGTTACCATGTCTTCACTATTTATAATTAGTCCTGATGCTGGACTCCTGTTCTATATTACTGTAATGTTACGGCACAAATAATGGGAGTATTAGATGATTGAAGTTTGTTGTTTTTTGCTTGTAGATAAAAAGAATAAACCTTTTAAAACATAAACTGATGGAAGAGTTGCCAGTTTTTTGTTGTTGTTTTGGCTTGAATGAAAGATGATGTAAGCAATTGAACTCTCTAGCTCTGAGTGAGCAGTTGATTTTAGGAACGAGTTTATGCCTCCTTTATTGCAATTTCAGTGTTCACTATATTTTGTAGTACAGGTATGAATACCAGGTATATTCACTAGTGTGTGTTTGAGTGAAGCCTAGCCATTTTTTTTTTATAGTGATACTTTTCAGGTTATTTTTTCATGGACACATCTGTGACCTGGAGGTAAGAAAGTAGACACTTGCTTTATTCTATTAACTAACATTTCTTTATTAATTGGCAGTATTCTTGAATTTTAAAAATATTAGTACTCACAATACCATACAAGTGTCTTCATTCCTCAGTGTATAAATTTGCAATATCCCAATGTTACAGCACATGTCTTACTGAGATTCTCATCCATAATCATGCTCTGCATAACTCCTGTACATGAATATGTTCCAGGTTACTATTCTTTAGTTTTAGTTTCCAGTTAAAGTTCAACTTTTTCATTGAATACACTACATAATCGAATAAGGTGCAACACTTACCAGAAATTAGCATCTTGTTTATAAGTGAGTTCTCCCTAATGTGTCACCATCTTGTGCCATTAGTATTTAAGAAGCAACACTCTTTGTATTATGAACATTTGCAATGATTGTAACCATAAAAATACTCAACTACTATAGGCAGTGTTATATCTCAACAGGTAAACCTGTTTTTGTGCCAAAGTACTGTAAGTAAGTTTATTCAAGTATACACAGTTACATTGATTATCATACATAGCAGCATATGTGTAGAGAACCTAGGATAACCCAGAAAAGTCAGACAGGGTGACTTTCCAATGGGGTCCTTGTGATAATTATTGTTTATATTTAAAACCAGTAAGCAGCAATTGGCAGAAAGGTGGGCTAGTGCAAGTATGAGTAGTGGGGGAGTTGAAGAGAGTTGGAATAGTTTTAAAAATGCAGTATATTAGAATGTGGGGCAGAAGTTTGTGGCTAAAGGAGGGTGGGTGCAGGAGGAAAGAGGAGTGATTGGTGGAATGATGAAGTAAAGGGTGTGATAAAAGAGAAGAAGGTAGCTTATGAGAGTTTTTTACAAAGCAGAAGTGTTATAAGAAGAGCAGAGTATGTATATGGAGAGTAAAAGAAAGGTGAAGAGAGTGGTGAGAGAGTGCAAAAGGAGAGCAGAGGATAGAGTGGGACAGGCACTGTCAAGAAATTTTGCTGAAAATAAGAAAAAAAAGTTGGAGTGAGATAAACAAATTAAGAAAGCCTAGGGAACAAATGGATTTGTCAGTTAAAAACAGAGTAGGGAAGTTAGTAAATGGGGAGCTGGAGGTATTGGGTAGATGGTGGGAATATTTTGAGAAACTTTTTAATGTCGATGAAGAAAGGGAGGTGGTAATTTCATGCATTGGCCTGGGAGGTATAACATCTTTTAGGAGTGAAGAAGAGCAGGATGTGAGTGTGGGGGAGATGCGTGAGGCATTACGTAGAATGAAAGGGGGTAAAGCAGCTGGAACTGATGGGATCATGACAAAAATGTCAAAAGCAGGGGGGATATAGTGTTGGAGTGGTTGGTATTTTTGTTTAATAAATGTATGAAAGAGGGGAAGGTACCTAGGGATTGGCAGAGAGCGTGTATAGCATGAAATCAAAGAAAAACACGAGCGAGGTGTGCGGGTAGTGGAGTTGGCGAGGCAGTACCACCGTAGTACTTCTACGATATGTACCATACTAAAGCAGAACTCCTCCTCCAATGAAGTGAATAAAAATAACAAACAAATTGTAGCAATTAAGTTCAGCGATAAAGTGTAGCAAGTAAGTTAAGCGATTAAGAGATAGGAAAAGCACGAAACGAACTCCTCCAATCTCCTCTGCCTATCTTTGTTGTTGTTGTTGGGGTTTATAGGGCCACTGATAGCATATGCCGCTCTGCCTATCTTTTCCACCCTCCTCCTCCACCAGCATCTGTTCTCCAAGGTAAATACAGTGGTACCCCGGTTTACGATGGTCCCCAAACTCACCCTTTTATGTAAGTTTATTTTTTTAAATGCTTTTGTAAGTGTAATTTTGGGGGTCTAAAAGGACTAGTCTATTTTACAACATTTCTTAAGGAGATAAATTCGTTTGGTAATGGCACTTGAACAGCATTCTGGAATGAAAAAATATCGTAAACCGGGGTACCACTGTATGTACACTTTATAAAACTAGTTTATTTCTTTACATTCTCTAATATGTTATGATTTTATACAATATTTCTTATTTATAAATAGTACATTGTTTCAGTGTTTTCCTTATGAAACTAGTGATCTAGTGCAGTTAGCCTCACAAACACTCAGAAGGGGAAGCATGGGAAGATATGGTCAGAGCGATAATTATTTTTTCCTCGGGAGTGGCCGCCACCACTCATCACATAATGACATATTTTATTCATTCTAGAGTACAGTGGAACCCCGGTTAACGAACACCCCGGAAATCGTGCAATTACAGTGGTACCCCGACTTACGATATTTTTTCATTCCAGAATGCTGTTCAAGTGCCATTACCAAACGAATTTATCTCCATAAGAAATGATGTAAAATAGACTAGTCCTTTTAGACCCCCAAAATTACACTTACAAAAACATTTAAAAAAATAAACTTACATAAAAGGGTGTGTTTGGGGACCATCGTAAGTCGGGGTACCACTGTATATAAGTACAGTGGTACCTCGAGTTACGATGGTCCCCAAAATCGCCCTTTTATGCAAGTTTATTTTTTTAAATGCTTTTGTAGGTATATTTTTGGGGGTGTAAAAGGACTAGTCTATTTTACATTATTCCTTATGGGGATAAATTCGTTTGGTAATGGCACTTGAACAGCATTCTCGAACGAAAAAATATCGTAACTCGAGGTACCACTGTACATATAATATTGTAAGTGCTTGTGGAAGTGTATTTTTTGGGGTCTGAAATAGACTAACCTAAATGACATTTTTTCTTAAGGAAGTAAATTCGTTCGGTAATGGCACTTGAGCAGGCTTCTGCAATGAATTTTTTTCGTTAACCGGGGTTCCACTGTATATATCATGTTTCTATGTTATTTATATTTTTTGTTATGTCATATTAGATCAATTGTGATAAATAAATAAGCCGTAGAGTTGATATTAGCGTTATATTGAAGTACAGTGGAATCTCTTCTTATGAGTGCCCCGACGTGCGAGTTTTTCAAGATACGAGCAGTCGCTTGGTCGATTTTTTGCTTCCAGATGCGAGTGAAATTTCAAGATGCGAGTGAGGGGCTCTTGGTCTTGATCTAGGGAATTGGATCTCAGTTGTTTTGTTGGACTATCTTATTGAAACTTAGGCAAAGTATGATGGAAAGATGCTTCTTAACGTACACCAAAATTGAAAGAAATCAGACCATAAATAACGGAGTTCACTTCTCAGCCATTAGCCGCCCCTTAGCGGTATTTTTGTATAGTTTTTATGGTTGTATTCTCGTTTTTTTGGTCTCATTTGATAGAATGGAAGATATATTACAGAAGTAGATACGATTTTGATCGGTTTCACAAAGAAAAGTGCCTTGAAATTGAGCTCAAAGTAGCAGAAATGTTTGATTCTTTAGCGATGTTCAAGAGTAAACAAATGATGTCACCGTCCAATACCTGTCTGAATGGCCATTCCAATACACAAGTCATGAATGGGTTGACATTATTTATACAATACAGTGGACCCCTGAGTTTCGTAAAAACTTCACTCCTGAAGACTGCTCAAGCGCCATTACCGAACGAATTTACTCTCTTAAGGAAAAATATCACGTAGGTTAGTCTATTTCAGACCCCCAAAAATACACTTCCACAAGCACTTACAATATTATACTTACATAATTGTACGATTTCCGGGGTGTACGAAACTCAGGGGTCCACTGTAATGCAGTAGTCTGCATAACAGTAAATCTTCTATTTTTTGTGTGAATAAAAATTCCAAATGGTAAGCAAGAGTATAAGAATACGTACATACTAATAAATAATAATAATAATAATATGTATAATATAGTAATTATATTATAATATACGTTATATAATATAAATTATTATAAGAATATATATGTACTAATTAATAATAATAATACGTATAATAATAATAGTATAATAATATACTAATAAAATAATAATATAATACGTATAATAATAATACATGTATAATAAAAATGTACTATAATAGTAATTATAATAATAGACGGCTTCGAAAGGCCATCACTAGATGGCAGTGAATACTACCACAACAATGCGGGAGTGGTTATGGGCACCTCATAATGACATGTTTTATTCATTCTAGAGTATATATCAGGTTTCTATGTTATTTATATTGTTTATTATGTCATATTAGATGAATTGTGATAGATAAACAAGCCATAGAGTTGATATTAGCAAAATATTGAAGGAATATTATGTCCTGTCTCCAGACAAACTCAAGTCTGCCGCCGACACCACTACGTAGCCACATACAAAATGACATTTTATTCATTATAGAATATATATCAGGTTTCTATGTTATTTATATTGTTTATTATGCCATATTAGATGAATTGTGATAGATAAATAAGCTGTATAGTTGATATTAGCAAAATATTGAAGTATCTTGTCGTGCCTCCTGAGAGCCGGAATGGATTATAATTGCATTTCAGTTCATTTAAATGAGGAAAATTGACTCGGCATACGAGCAAATCGGGATACGAGCAAGGTCATGGAATGGATTAAACTCGTAAGTAGAGGTTCCACTGTATTTTCTCCTGCCTCCCGAGAGCAGGAATTCCGCTGGAACAGATTAATGGCATTTCAATTAATTTCAATGAGGAAAATTGATTTGATATACAGTGTACCCCCGGTTTACGTCATTAATTCGTTCCAGAATGCTGTTCAAGTGCCATTACCAAACGAATTTGTTCCCATAAGGAATAATGTAAATTAGATTAGTCCTTTTAGACCCTCAAAAATACACTTACAAAAGCACTTACAAAAATACACTTACATAATTGTTCGAGTTTGGAGCAGTACATAAACCGGGGGTCCACTGTACGAGCAAATTGAGTTACAAGCTATGTCACGGAACAGATTAAACTCGTAAGTCAAGGTACTACTGTACAATGCCTGCACTTTAAAGGAGGGGTTTGGGATAGTGGCAGTTTGGAGGGACTTCTAAACTGTCGTATCTGAGCACCTCTGCAAAAACAATGATTATGTATGAGTGAGGTGAAAGTGTTGAATGATGATGAAAGTACAGTGGACCCTCGCTATTCGAACACTCCAAAACTCACCCTCATTCCAGAATGCTGTTCAAGTGCTGTTACCAAACAAATTTATTCCCATAAGGAATGATGTAAATTAGATTAGTTCATTTCAGACCCCCCAAAAACACACTTATAAAAGCACTTACAATAATAAACTTACATAAAAGGGTGAGTTTTGGAGTGTTCGAATAGCGAGGGTCCACTATATTTCCTTTCTTTTGGGGGATTTTTTCTTTTTGGGTCACCAAGACTCGGTGGGACAGGTAAGTATCTTAACTATGTAAAGTCAGTTACAGTTGCCACTATTGTTTTACAGTACTGCTGTATATACAAAGTTATCAAGTTTATCATTTAAAATTAAAAAAAATAAGCTAACATTCTTTTGAAATACACACCTTTTAATATTAATGAGACAGTAAAATACGTTTTTTTTTTAATTCTGAATACGTATCTAATAAAAATTATACCTAATATTTGTACACGTTTCCAATTGTTTACATGTTTGCTATTTTTACTTTACATTTTGAGCAGTATAATGGCTGCCCAGAAACCTTATTCTACACCTCTTATGAGTGATATAGAGAATTTTCTTTTTAAGTACAGTTTTATGAAGTGAGGAGTGATAAATGTGTGTATGGTATTAACTATAACAGGATGGGATGAATTATGCTCCACACAACTTCATTTAACCAAAAAGCTTAATAACCAGATCACTTTATGAATAATGTGATACAATTTTATTAAGATTGATTTTGTAAATTTTTTTATTAGGTTCTTTATATCATATACATTGTACACTATTGAGGAATAAACACAAGTCATGCCATTAGATAAAGGATGTATATAAAAATATTTATTGTAGTTTAAAATTGCCCTATTCCTTTTGTTGCACAGTAAAGTAAATGTTATTTTCCCATCCATTACAGTCTTATCTAATTTCTGTAACCAGGTTACCTTTATCTGACACATAAGCAAGGTGTCTAACCTCTATCAAGTGCCTTCAACTAATGCTGTGTGGGCACTTTTTTAAGTTAAAGTGAAATGCGTAGGAAGCCCCACAATAGGAATGTGGGTTCACTCTTTTTCATTTCAGTTTTCTATACTCTTTCTCCCTCCCCTATAGTGTTATTAGTCACTGCTCAGAATTTTGCAAATGAATTAATTGATCACTTGTCTTGCAAAAATATTTATATATTTATTTGTTCAGCACAGGAACTTTCAAAAATTATTTTATTTCAACTTTCAGCCCCATGAGATAGACGAGTGCCGGTTTGATGTATGCTTGAACGACTGTGTATGGTACTTGCGGACAAATACTGAAGAAGAGAAGCATCAGTGGGTAGATGCAGTTGAACAGCACAAGGTAGGAAGACCTCTTCCTTTGTGAAGATGAAATACAGAACATTCATCTTCATTACACTTAATTTGGAAGTTATAGTAAAATGGTCCATATGACCATAATATATCATTTTAGAGTACTGTACGTACATAATTTTGGTAAATTGATGTAAGGCAGAAATTATAAGCATATACAGTAACTTCTACTGTTGCTGAAAACTTTTCAAATACATTTTAATATGTAGTTGCACATCAGAGGTCTAAATGAATATATACACAGGCATGTATAAATCAATAGTTTTCTTTTAGTACTTGGAGAGTGAGGGTCTTCGGCGGCATGGAAGCACCATTTCACTTACATCCAACACGTTCTCTACTACATCTGGCTCTTCACTTAAGAAATCAAAAGGTTAGGTGTTTAAAGCCTTACATTTTAGCATTGTATCTTCCTATCATCAGATGTTCTGAAGAAGAAACTAAAAGTTTTTCTTCTTTTTACATTTAGTAATTTATACAGAAGGGGTTACTATCCCTTTGCTCCTGGCATTTTAGTAGCCTCTGACAACATGCATGGCTTATGGAGAAAGGATACTTCTCCACTTATCCATGAGGGTGGGTCCCGTTGTACTATGCTATGAGCTCAGCTCACTCAGATAAGCTGTAAGCAGTAAATTTGGGCCTAGATATGAGAGAATGGGTCTTTGCAGTAAGTGTGCACCATATAAAAAAGTCCTGCAACATGCAGTACATAATGGAAAAAACTGAGTGTTTTTGGATTAAAACAGCGAATTTGTGGTGTATTTTTGTGTTTTTTATGGTTGTATTCTTGTTTTTTTGGTCTCATTTGATAGAATGGAAGATATGTCACAGAAGTAGACATGATTTTGATTGGTTTCAGGACTGAAAGTAGTTGGAAATTGAGCTCAAATTAGCAGAAATGTTTGATTTTTGCCGATTTTCTAAAGTACGTATACAAATGATGTCACTCGTCCAATATGCTTCCAGCTGGCCACTCTGATATGCATTTAGAAATTCACTGACATTATTTATACAATTATTACAATAATGCAGTAGTCTGCATAACAGTAAATATTCTATTTTTTGTGTGAATAAAAATTCAAAATGGGAAGCAAGCGTAATATAGGAGAGGCCTGGGGACGTGACTGATGAACACAGGATATGTTATTTTAGTGCCAGGAATGTCTGCATTGTTTATTCTGGACCTTATTTTGAAATTGGCATTTCCTGAATTTTGTGTGAAATTGGCCAAATTACCAATTTCTGATCATTTTATTGGGTAGTTTAAATAGTTGAATGAGCAGTTTCTTGTACTCAGTTGATAGAATGGAAGCCATACTAGTGAAATAGCTAAGAATTTGGTCAACTGGAACAATGGAATTGGTCTAAAATTGGACTGAAAGTGGACGAAATCACTGATGCATAAATATCACTGACACGGCAAAATTTACTAAAGCGTAATTTCGTCAGATTTTCATCAAATTTTGTTCTTTTTGTTTTATTACCTTCATAAAAAGATTCCCTACCATAAGAAAAAATAATTTTTTTTTTAATTTTCCTACCCTGAGAATAAGTTTGAAAGCAGGGGTCCCGACCCTGAAAGGGTTAATAAGATCTTAAAATTATACAATAGTAGTTAATCTTGACACAATACTGAAAAAGTAATTTGAAACTTCATTAACAGGTTATATTTATTATCTTCAGAATACTCTTCATTTCTGAGTTAAACTGCAATATATGTTGTATAGTAGTAGTACATTATACAGTTTTGTACCAGGGTGTGGAGCTATTGATACCTGGAACTCTTAACAAATAATAGTGTACATGTAGGATAAAGTCATATGTTCAACACTTTGGACGTTTATTAACCCTTAAACGGTCCAAACGTATATATACGTTAGTACTGCTACTGCCCCAAACGTATATATATGTTTTATTTTTCATGCCTCCAAATTTGGCACGATTGGCCTGAGATGCTTGGTGTGCACCATATTAAAAAAATCTGGGACCACTTAGTACCTTGTGGGAGCACCAGTTAAATTGAGCGCCAGCTAGAGCAAACACTGCGGCAAACACCAAGGATTCACTGATGTCATGTCATATTAACACTCCCCTTTGAAGTGGAAAGTGATGTCAGCAGGCTGGCAGGCCAGCTGGCTGCCTGCCTGCCTGGCCACCTGGCTGGCAAGCAACTGGTTGGCCACCTGGCTGGCCAGCAGCTGGCTGGTCAGCTGGGTACCTGATTGGCTGTCTGTCTCTGTCTGTCTGACTGTATCTATCTGTCTCTGTCTCTATCTGTCTCTATCTCACAGGAACACATACGTAAATACAATTATACATAGTGTAAATTACCTAGGATAACTAAAAAAATCAAGACAAAGTGATATAATGTGCTTGTGATCTGCGTAATACCAGTTGGTTTATGAGCTACTCTCTGAGACAAGCAGACAGAAAGACAGACACACAGACAGACAGACACACAGACAGACAGATACAGACAGACAGACAGACAGGCTTGAGTAACACATAAAGGGAAGCAGTATAATCTCATCAAATGTCATCACTGTAATTACTGGACGAATTAGAAAAGATAAGACTACCCTCACTCCCCCATCAAATGTCACCAGTCATCATTAGTGAGATCAGATGAGATAAGGCAGCGACACAAATCTTACATAATGCTTCAGGGAAACTTTATTATTACTTATTATTATTATTATTATTATTATTATTATTATTATTATTATTATTATTATTATTATTATTCACTAATTATTATTATTATTATTATTATTATTATTATTATTATTATTATTATTATTATTATTATTATTATTATTATTATTATTATTATTATTATTATTATTATTATTATTATTATTATTATTATTATTATTATGCACTAACATTATTATTATTATGCACTAACATTATTATTATTATGCACTAACATTATTATTATTATTATTATTTTTATGCACTATCATTATTATTATTATTTGAGTACAATTTCAGTACCTAATATTAGTGTCAGAACAAAGATTGGCTATGAAATCACAAGAACTACTATAAATTGTAATTATCAGAACATAAAAATTATATAAAAATAATAAAAAAAAGAGAAAAAAAAGGTATATCGGCAACGATTCTGCAAGCAGCAGGACTCCTGTTGCTGTCAGGTGAGCATCCAGAGCCAACTTCTCTGCCTCATATCTCAGTAAGTACTGACCCAAATTTTTTTTTTTATCCTATAACACTTAAAAAAATGTGCTCTTTATTTCTATATAATTTTTTTTTTTTTTCAAAATATTCGGGGCAGTAGCAGTACTAACGTATATATACGTTTGGACCGTTTAAGGGTTAAGGAACATTTTGACCACTCTGGGCAAAACGTTTCCTTAATAAATGTCCTAAATGTTGCACATGTCTTTACCCCCACAGCAGTGGCACAGCCATGGGATGGGGGCAGGGAAAATAATGGGGCTAAAGCCCTCTCTCTGGATGCAAATATACTTTATTTTTTCAGTTAAAGGTTAATTTTTACTGTACAGCCTCTACTCACTTAGCGACTTACTCATTTACCGACAACTCGAACTTATGACTGACTCTCTGACCAGTATGCATACCTAAGTACACCTACCATCCGACTTACAACCTGCTCGACATACGACCACTCGCACTTACGACAGTACGTCTGGCAGCAGGGCTGGGCGGGCCGATGCATATCGTTATACGACAGTTGACCGGAGAGCTCTCACATCACTCGGGCAGCATCACTTTGAGTTACCCTGTCCTATCAGCAGCATCATACTGTATTAACCCTTCGACTGTCGGAGGCCCCTTTCTGTCGCAAAATTTTGGAAAAAAAAAATTTATTTTTTCTTATGAAATGATAGAGAATCTTTTCCCGATGGTAATGACACCAAAAGTACGAAATTTGATGGAAAACTTACGGAATTACGTTCTCGCAAAGTTAGCGATGTCAGCAATATATACGCATCGGCGATTTCGCCGATTTTTTAGCCCTATTTTCGGCCAATTCCATTGTTACAGTCGACCAAAATCATAGCTATTTCTTTAGAACTCCATTTGTTCTATCGATTGAGTACAAGAAACCACCAATTTACCGATTTCAACTACCCAATAAAGTGGTCAGAAATTGGCAATTTCGCCAATTTCATGCAAAATAAAAAAGATG
The DNA here is from genome assembly GCA_009830355.1 of Cherax destructor. Classification (NCBI taxonomy): domain Eukaryota; kingdom Metazoa; phylum Arthropoda; class Malacostraca; order Decapoda; family Parastacidae; genus Cherax; species Cherax destructor. Next base: position 16,371 of record WNWK01010025.1, read on the forward strand.
TCAATTTCAAAATAGGGTCCAGAAAAAACAATACAGACATTCCTGGCACTAAAATAAGATGTTATCTGTTCATTAGTCACGTCTTTAGGCCTCTCTTATATTACTCTTGCTTTCTATTTTGATTTTTTATTCACTCAAAAAATAAAAGATTTATTGTTATGCAGACTATTGCATTATTGTAAAAATGATATAAATAATATCTGTGCACTTGTGAAAGAATATTAGACTCACCAGTTAATGTGTATTGGACACATGGCGTGATTTGTTTACTCTTGAACATTGGCAAAAATTGAACATTTCCGCTACTTTGAGCTCAATTCCAAGATCGTTTTCATCATGAAACTTAATCAAAATCATCTCTATTCCAGTAATATGTTTTCCATTCTATCATATGAGACCACGAAAAAGAGAATACAACCATAAATACTATACAAAAATACACCTCAAAGTCGGCGTTTTAATCCAAAAAAACGGTCAGTTTTTTTTTTCTCATTATGCAGTGCGTGCTGCAGGATTTTTTTATACCACGCACACTGACCACACAGACCCATTCTCTCATATGTGGGCCTACCAGCTTTCTCCCGTTTGATTTGAAGCCGCTAGAATTTGTGAGTATATATACGTCCAAAACGCTGGCTCGTAAGACGTATATGTATATACGACCGAAACAGTCAAAGGGTTAACTGTACTGTACTGTATATATATGTACTACCTGGACAGTAATTTCATCATGGATCCTAAGAGGAAGTCTGAATCTTGCACTGGAGCTAATGGCAAGAAGGCAAGAAAGGCTGTTACTCTTGACCAGAAGATGAAAGTACAGTGGTACCTTGAGATACGAACTTAATTCGTTCCAGAAGGCTGTTCGAGTGCCGATACCGAACGAATTTGTTCCCATAAGGAATAATGTAAATTAGATTAATCCGTTTCAGACCCCCCAAAAATACACTTACTAAAGTACTTACATAAATACACTTACATAATTGTTGGAGTTTTGAGCTGTTTGTATCCCGAGGTACCACTGTAATTAAACAGTATGAGGATGGAAAAAACATCAACAGCATTTCTTGTGATCTTCAGCTCTCCCATTTCACTGTGTCGACAATACTACTTAAAGATAAAAAGCGCATCAAAGCAGCAGTGAAATCTTTGGCCCCTATGAAGTCGACAATTATCACAAAAAAACGTGAAGGCCCAGTGTTTAGTAAAAAGTGACATACGATACTATGTAGGTACTTTATATAGCAAAGGTTTGACATTATGCCCTAACCACTATGTCGGAAATTTTCTAAGGTTCGACTTGCGTCCATTTTGACTTACGACCGTTTGGTCAGAACCAAGCTCGGTCGTAAGTCGGATGGTACATATAATGTATATTAGAACTGATTTTCTCTATTCTGTTTACTATTACAGTATACAGTACACTACTGTATAAATATTTAAAAATATACTAAGAATGTTATAAATGGTGCAAAGGTGATATTAAAACAATTTCAAAGATGGTTGACACAAACCCACTACCATTACAGTATTCTCCTTGCTTAGTGATGAATTCACTTACCAAAGCGGTCTTAACCCTTTGAGGGTCCAAGCCATAGATCTATGTCATGAGCTCAGCTCACTCAGATAAGCTGTGAGCAGTAAATTTGGGCCTAGATATGACAGAATGTATCTATGTGGTAAGTGTACACCATATAAAATAAATCCTGCAGCACGCAGTGCATAATGAGAAAAAAACTTTGACTGTGTTTTTGGATTAAAACGACTTTGTGGTGTATTTTCGTATGCTTTTTACGGTTGTATTTGCATTATATATAAAGGGAAGGGGGATAAAAGAGAGTGTAAAAATTATAGGGGAATAAGTTTACTGAGTATACCAGGTAAAGTGTATGGCAGGGTTATTATTGAAAGAATTAGAGGTAAGACAGAGAGTAGGATTGCAGATGAGCAAGGAGGCTTTAGAGTGGGTAGGGGATGTGTAGATCAAGTGTTTACAGTGAAGCATATATGTGAACAGTATTTAGATAAAGGTAGAGAAGTTTTTATTGCATTTATGGATTTAGAAAAGGCATATGATAGAGTGGATAGGGGAGCAATGTGGCAAATGTTGCAAGTGTATGGAATAGGTAGTAAGTTACTGAAGGCTGTAAAGAGTTTTTATGAGGATAGTGAGGCTCAGGTTAGGGTGTGTAGGAGAGAGGGAGATTACTTCCCGGTAAAAGTAGGTCTTAGACAGGGTTGTGTAATGTCACCATGGTTGTTTAATATATTTATAGATGGGGTTGTAAAAGAAGTAAATGCTAGGGTGTTGGGGAGAGGGGTGGGATTAAATTATGGAGAATTAAATGCAAAATGGGAGTTGACACAGTTACTTTTGCTGATGATACTGTGCTTATGGGAGATTCTAAAGAAAAGTTGCAAAGGTTAGTGGACGAGTTTGGGAGAGTGTGTAAAGGTAGAAAGTTAAAAGTGAACATAGATAAGAGTAAGGTGATGAGGGTATCAAACGATTTAAATAAAGAAAAATTGGATATCACATTGGAGAGAGGGATTATGGAAGAAGTAAATGTTTTCAGATATTTGGGAGTTGATGTGTCAGCAGATGGGTTTATGAAGGATGAGGTTAACCATAGAATTGATGAAGGAAAAAGGTGAGTGGTGCATTGAGGTATCTGTGGAGACAAAAACGTTATCCATGGAGGCAAAGAAGGGAATGTACGAAAGTATTGTGGTACCAACACTTATATGGGTGTGAAGCATGGGTTGCAAATGCTGCAGCGAGGAGGAGGCTGGAGGCAGTGGAGATGTCCTGTCTAAGGGCAATGTGTGGTGTAAATATTATGCAGAAAATTCGGGAAAGTGGAAATTAGGAGAAGGTGTGGAGTTACTAAAAGTATTTGTCAGAGGGCTGAAGAGGGTTGTTGAGGTGGTTTGGTCATTTAGAGAGAATGGATCAAAGTAGAATGACTTGGAGAGCGTATAAATCTGTAGGGGAAGGAAGGCGGGTAGGGGTCGTCCTAGAAAAGGTTGGAGGGAAGGGGTAAAGGAGGTTTTGTGGGCGAGGGGCTTGGACTTCCAGCAAGCATGTGTGAGCGTGTTAGATAGGAGTGAATGGAGACGAATGGTTTTGGGACATGACGATCTGTTGGAGTGTGAGCAGGGTAACATTGTGTGAAGGGATTCAGGGAAACCAGTTAATTGATTTAGTTGGACTTGAGTCCTGGAAATGGGAAGTACAATGCCTGCACTTTAAAGGAGGGGTCTGAGATAGGGACAGCTGGGAGGGACTTTTCTCAGCTGTAGTATCTGAGCTCCTCTGCAAAGACAGTGATTATGTATGAGTGTGGTGAAAGTGTTGAATGATGATGAAAGTATTTTCTTTTTGGGGATTTTCTTTCTTTTTGGGTCACCCTGCCTCGGTGGGAGACGGCCGACTTGTTGAAAAAAAAAAAAAAAAAATTTGCAGTCTCTTGGTCTCATTTGATAGAATGGAAGATATATTACAGAAATGGAGAGTAACAGCACTTGAACAGCATTCTGGAATGAGGGTGAGTTTTGGAGTGTTCGAATAGCAAGGGTCCACTGTATAACAGTTTAAGCAATTTCACACACGTACTAAAAATCATAGGCTTTTAAAAATTATTTTTTTTATTTTTATTAACACATCGGCCGATTCCCACCAAGGCAGGGTGGCCCGAAAAAGAAAAACTTTCATCATCATTCACTCCATCACTGTCTTGCCAGAGGGGTGCAACATTAACACCCCTCCTTCAGAGTGCAGACACTGTACTTCCCATCTCCAGGACTCAAGTCCGGCCTGCCAGTTTCCCTGAATCCCTTCATAAATGTTACTTTGGTCACACTCCAACAGCACGTCAAGTATTAAAAACCATTTGTCTCCATTCACTCCTATCAAATACGCTCACACATGCTTGCTGGAAGTCCAAGCCCCTCGCACACAAAACCTCCTTTACCCCCTCCTTCCAACCTTTCCTAGGCCGACTCCTACCCCGCCTTCCCTCCACTACAGATTTATACACTCTCGAAGTCAATCTGTCTTGTTCCATTCTCTACATGTCTGAACCACCTCAACAACCCCTCCTCAGCTCTCTGGATAATAGTTTTGGTAATCCCGCACCTCCTCCTAATTTCCAAACTCCGAATTCTCTGCATTATATTCACACCGCACATTGACCTCAGACATGACATCTCTTTGATATTTAAGCATCTTACAATTTTTAAGCCCTCCAGATTGAATTCCTGGTTAAGGCTGTGCCACAGCCCCACAGTCTCAGTATAGAAATAACTTTTACTTGTAGTATACATGTACATATATGAATTTTTAATCTGTTGTTACTTTTCTTTAAATATTGCAGGACTGAAAGAGAAACTAGCTGAACTGGAGACATACAGAGATATTTTGTTACGTCAGATGGATACCTTACAATCTTATTTTGATGCTTGCGCTGAAACTGTAAAGGATGTAAAGAATACTGAACCTACATGTAAGTAATCATGGTATAGTTATCAATCATGACTCGTACCATTCTTGTAGTTCACCTTCTACTCATCCCACACTCCTCTCTCTCAACCCCAGAACTTACTTCCACACCTTTACAGTTAATTCCACAAACTTGCTCCCACTCCTGTAATGCTACAACTTACATCCCTTCCATAATCCTACAACTCCTCAACCCCTACAACTATTTCCCACACTCTTAGGACTTACCCACACCCATCCCATACTCCTACTGTCTGATCCTGTATATCTCCAACTCACTCTGAACCTTTTTTACAACCATGCAACTTAATCACATAACCTATCCTGAATACTGCTCACTTCCACAGCCGTCTAATTTGTTGCAAACTCATTCTTACACTGTACAAATCTTTTCCACATCCTGGAAGTCATTTCTGCACTTCTCAACACATCCACACTTGTTTATACCATGGAAGTTTTAAAGTACAGAAGGGAAGACATGGAACCAAATTTTATCAGAGACTAATTCCTGTCATATTTTTCCTGATTTTGCAGGATAAGGTGCGAGAGTTACTTGGGGGTTGGAGATACCTTGCTTCTTGTGAGGGTATTGAAATGGCTACAGTAGTTGTATGAGCAACACCATTTCGTATCAAAAGATTTCATTTTATAATTTTATTATAATTGAATTGTAATGTCTGCATTTTTGTAAAGACAGCTAGGGAATAAGTGATGGTAAATGTGTTTCCTTCTTTGGGTGACTGCTTTAGTGGGAAATGGCAGTTGTTAAAACATGTTAAAGGTTGCTAAAAAATTACACAGGTAATGGTCATGAATCAGAGAATGATGGGACAATTGAAGTAGCTGTGGCTGCAGAGTATGGCCTTGGAGAGTCTCCTAAAGTTGGTGGTAGAGCGTTTTCTCCACACCATCTTCCTTATCCTCAAGTTAGTAAAGAAATCCTGCTAAAACATGGTGCCTATGCATTGGATTTCCGTGGAGAAGCCCTCACTTTTAAGGTAAGTTGGTTGATGATGCTTTATGCATCAGGTACTTATTGGTAAGTTAAAAATGTACAAATGCAAGGTTACAGTCTAGATGTCTTAAATAAGATATGCAGACATAAAATTATATCACATGATGGATTTGACAATAAAGCCTACGTTAGTTCTGCTTCTCTTATCCCGTTTGATAAATGCTAAAGAATAATAAGCAAAGATATGTTTGACTTGAGTTCTGGAAATGGAAAGTACAATGCATGCACTTTAACCCTTTGACTGTTTCGGTTGTATATATACGTGTTACGAGCCACTGTTTCGGACATATTGAGACGCGTAAATTCTAGCGGCTTCAGATCAAGCGGGAGAAAGCTGGTAGGCCCACATAGGAGAGAATGGATCTGTGTGGCCAGTGTGCACTGTATAAAAAAAATCCTGCAGCACGCAGTGCATAATGAGAGAAAAAAAACTGACCGTGTTTTTAGATTAAAACACCGTCTTTGAGGTGTATTTTTGTATAGTATTTATTGTTGTATTCTCTTTTTCATGGTCTCATTTGATAGAATGGAAAACATACTACAGAAATATAGATGATTTTGATTAGTTTCATGATGAAAACGACCTTGAAATTGAGCTCAAATTAGAGGAAATGTTCGATTTTTGTTAATGTTCAAGAGTAAACAAATCACGCCACACGCCCAATACACATCAATTGGTGAGTTTAATATTCTTTCACAAGTGCACTGATATTATTTATACCATTTTTACAATAATTCAATAATCTGCATAACGGTAAATCTTCTATTTTTTGTGTGAATAAAAAATCAAAATAGAAGGCAAGAGTAATATAAGAGGGGCATAAAGACGTGACTAATGAACAGATAACATCTTATTTTAGTGCCAGGAATGTCTGCATTGTTTATTCTGGACCCTATTTTGAAATTGACACCTTTTTTATTTTGCATGAAATTCGCCAAATTGCCAATTTCTGACCACTTTATTGGGTAGTTGAATCGGTAAATTGGTGGTTTCTTGTACTCAATCGATAGAACAAATGGAGTTCTAAAGAAATAGCTATGAGTTTGGTCGACTGAAACAATGGAATTAGCCGAAAATAGGGCTCAAAGTCGATGAAATTGCCGATGCGTATATATCGCCGAGATCACTAACTTCACGAGAGCATAATTCCATAAGTTTTCCATCAAATTTCATACTTTTGGTGTCATTACCATCGGGAAAAGATTCTCTATCATTTCATAAGAAAAAATAATAATTTTTTTTTCGAAAATTTTGCGACAACAGGAGAGCACTCAGGATTAGGGGTTGCGACAGTCAAAGGGTTAAAGGAGTGGTCTGGGATAGTGACAGTTGGGAGGGACTTATTCTCAGCTGTCGTATCTGAGCGCCTCTGCAAAGACATTGATTATGTATGAGTGAGGTGAAAGTGTTGAATGATGATGAAAGTATTTTCTTTTTGGGTCACCCTGCCTCGGTGGGAGACAGCCGACTTGTTGAAAAAAAAAAAAGTTTGATAAATAATTTAAGTGTGGTGTAGGCATACCTCTGGCAAGACGGTGATGGCGTGAATGATGATGAAAGTGTGTGTTCTTTTTCGGGTCACCCTGCCTCGGTGGGAAATGGCTGATGTGTTAAAAATGTGGAGAATGTTTTAGTTTTAAATTTGATAAGGTAAAGTATTGTAATAATGGTGGAATTACCGACAGTATGTTAGGTAAAATGATAAAAGTGGAACTAATGTGACATTTTATTGTTGCAATGTTTTGCTCTCCAGGAGCTTTGTCAAACCATAACAAACAATACATGTACACAGAGGAGTATATATAAGTATGGAGTGAGGTGTAAAGCATAATATAATTGTTGTAGGTAGTAGTTGTAGTACTTGTGGTGGTGGTGGTAGTAGTAGTAGTAGTAGTAGTAGTAGTGGTGGCATCTATGTGATAGCAGGGTTTATTGTTTTGAGGAGAATTCTTACTAATACTTCAGAGATGATGAAGCTGCTGCAGTTGGAAAATATTTGCAAGGCCCCCATTGCATGGGGTCTTGGTATAATGGACCCCATGCAATGGATTTTGGATAAAACAAAAAATATCTGTTCGGACAAAGGCTCGATGAGTCTGCTACACAAGGGTGTCCTGTAGAATTGTCAGTCTAGTGGACCAAGTCCTCTGAATCACATGGTTGTTCAGTCCTGTCATACTATTGGTGAAGCAAATAAAGTCCACTTCATCGCAGGTTTGTCTGGTCCAGGATGTATTCCAGACCTGTTTGTTTTCATAGTTCCTAGGCAAGTGGGGCCAGTGACTCACCTTGTGTCAGTTTGTCTGCACGCTCCTTCCCATACTATTATTATTTGATTTTCATTTTTCCCTGGATTTACAGTGTTTACAGTTACTTTATTGAAGTACCCTGTTCAAAGCAAGTAGTGGTGCAAAAAAATGTGTAGATTTGAGTGTTAAGCAGAAACTGAATTTGATAAGGATGGTGAAATTTGGGATCTCAGTGGTCCAGGTGTGAGGAGTATGGTGTAGCAAATCAAATGGAAAACCAGCTATTAGCTCATCTGTCCACCAGGAAAGGTAAGAAATATTACTGTACACTTCTTTACAGTACCTTAACTTTTATTTTCAGGCACTACTGTAATTTATGCACCATAATGTAATGTGGTTTATTCTTAGTACCATATGTCCTGTAGTGCAAGCAATACAGTGGACTATGTCTGCTGCATTGGTCATTTGTCAGTGTACTAGTATGTGTGATAGTGCCATTAATGCAGTGGACTACATCTGCTGCATTGAACACTCACTTCTATACTACTACTACAGAGGATTTTCTTTAAAACAGATAGATACCCCCTACCCCCATTAATATGTTACACTGAGGTTTCACTGTGTTGTTAAAATGTTCTTTTCCACAGCTTCATACTAGTAGTTACCTATTTGTATTTATTTGTACCTACTGGAGCAGATCTATGCTCGTGATGTTCCATCATATAGGTTTTTAAAATTTCCAGTGTTTGTAATGCTTAATCTTCTTTAAATTTATTCCATTCTTCCACCACTGTTTGCAAAGAATAATTTCAAGGTACAGTATCATTTTTGGCCTCCCCTTTTTTTTTTAATTTACATCCATGGCCTCTTGTTACCCCTGTTGGTAGCATTAAAAAACTTATTTATCCATTCTTTCTTTCCCTTTTTATTTCTTTTTTAACACTGGCACTCTCCAATCAAGGTAGGGTGACCTGAAAAAGAGGAAACACTTTCACCATCACTCATTAAATCACCCTATTGCCAGAAGCATGCTGATTTCACAGTTTAGATGGCTCACTCCTCATAGAGAGTATGGGCACTGTACTTCCCACCTTCAGGCCTCAAATTTGAAAAGCTTTTGATCATTTATTTATAGTTCCATCCTCATAGATTGTCCAATTTATGTCTGTATAGTTGAAATCTTCATTTACAGTAACTTTCTTATTATTTCCATCACTTTTGAGAAAAAATTCCTTATATTATTCCATATTTGCCTCGTCAAATTCTTTCTCCCAAGTCTCTCTAAATGGTGAATTGTATGCATTAACTGCTATGATTTTTTTGTCTGTATTTTAGAATACTGTCACTAAAATTTCCACATTATTTGTGTTTTAATTTCTGAAGAGTGTATTGTTTCTTCTAACTATCCTTGTGCTTGTTACTAACTATCCTGTGCTTGTTTCTTTTAGAAACCATTTGACAGGTTGACATGGACCCACTACCCTATAAAAAGATGCTTTTCTTTCTAACTTCTGTCCTCATTTAATCTCTTGGCTGTTTATGAATTTTTTTTTTTTTACCCTGTTCTTTTTTGAAAAGGTGTTGTCTTATTGGTATGTCTTTATACCCTTCCAATTTTCTTACATCCTCAGTTTTTTTTTAAGGTTTTCTTATGCTTAACCTTAGTGAATATTATTTTCAGTAGCCTTTTCACATTTTCCAATTCGCTTACATCCTACCATATGGCCTTGAATACTAAAATTCTCTAAGCCCTTTGTGACTCTTTTTTTATTCTCTCTTAATGATTCAGATTTTTTCAGAACAGCTAAAAATAGTCTTTTCTTTGTCCACTTTTTTTTTTTTTCAAGACTAATGTTAGCTCTAGTTGTAATTTCCATAGGTATTACATTCTACTTTTTTTTTTTTTTTTTTGCAAAGCTGTCTTTTATTGTAGCTTTATATTCCTCTAGTTTTTTTTATTTCCTTGTCAGAGTTTATTGTTGACATTTTCTGTGATACCATGAGCAAGCTGCAACTGTTGATCTAGTTTTATCTTCTGCTTTGTTATTCCACAAAACTATCTTCTATTTTTGTTTTATTCTTCAAGGCTTTTATCTTCTCTATATCAGATGTGTCCTTACAGATTTCTTATCCATTTCCATTGTTTTCTTTATTATATAGTACAGAATCCTTTATGCGAAATGCTTGGGACAAGAAGTGTTTTGGATTTCGGATTTTTTTGGATTTTGGAATATTTGTATAGTATTTGCATCTATAAAATGGGATAGCTAGGGGATGAGACCAGAGTCTAAACAAGGTACTGTACTGTACAGGTTCTGTACCAAAAAAAACATGATCACTGCTTACAAAAAGAAGATGCCGTATTTTACAGCGTTGAAGAAGCTTTTTTTTTTTCCCCAAAAATAAGTCTTAGAAAATTTATTCAGCATCTTGGAGGCTGAAGGTTACCTTGCTCATAGGCCTCACCCTAAGCCTAGGGAAGTGTTTCGATACTAGACAGTAATCTAAGCTCCTGTATATGACACAATAATGAATTGTGTAAACTATTTTGTATAAAATGATGAATAGCAAAAATAATCATAATCGTAAAAATTTGTTAGCACTTAGCAGCGGTAGGCTTAGATAAACCAGGCGATGGAGTTGGATGGAGTACAAGTAGTATCATAAGTACTGTAAGTTTATTTAGGTAAAGGTACACATTAATACAGCTACACAAATTATCATACTTAATAATGTGTAAATTACCCACCAGGATAACCCAAAAATGTCAGACAAAGTGACTTATTTTCATTGGGGTTCTTGACTAATTTGTATTGGTGACCTTGATAGGCTAATTCACCTATTTACCATCAAACCACAGGGAATAATATTTTTTAATCACCTCAAACGATCATGATATTGAGGGAATATTATCAGATGTAAAAGGCAAAAGTAAAATTGTGGTATGTTAAAAGGGGTTCAAATAACAATACTTACTGGTATATAGTAGTAATACTCAAAAGCAAGCATTTGCACACTTTAGGTTTGTTTTGGTCACTTTGCAGTACAAGAATACTCTTATTAAATAGTAAAATCAATAAACTTAAAAACATAAACATGAAGTAATTTTAAAATGTGTAAAAAAAACCATAACAAATCAATATGTAGTCCTAGCTGTAGACACAGCCACTTGCATGCATCAGTACAGTGAGCAGAAAGAAAACATGGCCAGTCAGATCCAGTTCACATACTGAATGTGACTCACATGAGTGATACTGTTCTGCAAATGTTCGTTTGCAGCTAAATTGAGTGACATTGAAAGATAAAAATACTACCAAGCACAAAAAACTGAAGAACCATTCAATATTCAGACATACAATGCTTCAATTTGTTCTTACATCATCGCTTAGTTTTTCAGAAGGAAATACATATACGTATGTACAGTGGTCCCTCGGTTTTCGGTCATCTCCAAACTCGCCCTTTTATGTACGTAAGTGTATTTTCGTAAGTGCTTTTGCAAGTGTATTTTTGGGGGTCTGAAATAGACTAACCTACGTGACATTATTTCTTAAGGAAGTAAATTCATTCGGTAATGGCACTTGAGCAGCATTCTGGAAAGAATTTTTGGCGAAAATCGAGGGTCCACTGTACAGTGGACCCCCGGTTTTTGTGATTTTTTCGTTCCAGAATGCTGTTCAAGTACCATTACCAAACAAATTTATTCCCATAAGGAATAATGTAAAATAGACTAGTTCTTTTAGACCCCCAAAAATACACTTACAAAAGCATTTAAAAAAATACACTTACATAAAAGGGCGAGTTTGGAGCAGGACGAACACCGGGGGTCCACTGTACTATACTACTTGTTCACTGCTGAGCATTGTTCATTCAGAATAGTTGATCATTTAAGTTAACTCTGTAAAGAACATTTTGCTGACAGTTCTGGATGTAAAAACCTTTTAAGCTCAGAACTAGGATTTAGCAGATCTAGAATAATCACCTGTATACTGGTGCATTTTTAGTGTTGTTTTATGTAAATTCAGCTTGTTTTAGGTTTCGTGTTCAGCAGATTCTTTATCACCACCGATCTTGAAATATTTAATGCCATGCCTATTCTTAAATTTTTGTAACCAGAATGCTGAATATTCACAGTTACCATCAATATTCAGTTTGTCATGATAGATTTTTATTTGTCTCATGGGAATAAATCATTTTGTCTGACTTCTTTTTTGTTATCTGAGGTAATTTACTTGTATGTTTCTATGTTTATAGAGGGGCCACAGATATATCAGATCACTTTTTAGTTGTAGCTACAGTGAGAGTAAAAGGTAGATGGGATACAAGGAGAATGGAAACAGCAAATAAGAGAGAAGTGAAGATTTATAAACTAAAGGAGGAGGCGGTTAGGGTAAGATATAAACAACTGTTGGAGGACAGATGGGCTAGTGAGAGTATAGGCAGTGGGGTGGAAGAGGTACGTATGGGGTAAGTTTAAGAATATAGTGTTGAGTGTTCAGCAGAAGTTTGTGGTTATAGGAAAGTGGGTTCGGGAGGGAAGAAGAGCTATTGGTGGAATGATGATGTAAAGAGAGTAGTAAGAGAGAAAAAGTTAGCATATGAAAGGTTTTTACAAAGTAGAAGTGATGTAAGGAGGGAGGAGTATATGGAGGGAAAAAGAGAGGTTAAGAAAGTTGTGAAGCAATGTAAAAAGAGAGCAAATGAGAGGGTGGGTGAGATGTTATCAACAAATTTTGTTGAAAATAAGAAAAAGTTTTGGAGTGAGATTAATAAGTTGAGAAAGCCTTGGGAAAGAATGGATTTGTCAGTTAAAAATAGGAGAGGAGAGTTATTAAATGGAGAGTTAGAGGTATCGGGAAGATGGAGGGAATATTTTGAGGAATTGTTAAATGTTGATGAAGATAGGGAAGCTGTGATTTCGTGTATAAGGCAAGGAGGAATAACATCTTATAGGAGTGAGGAAGAACAAGTTGTGAGTATGAGGGAAGTTCGTGAGGCAGTGAGTAGAATGAAAGGGGGTAAAGCAGCTGGGATTGATGGGATAAAGATAGAAATGTTAAAGGCAGGTGGGGATATAGTTTTAGAGTGGTTAGTGTTTATATTTAATGAATGTATGGAAGAGGGTAAGGTACCTAGGGATTGGCAGAGAGCATGCATAGTTCCTTTGTATAAAGGCAAAGGGGACAAAAAAAAGTGTAAAAATTATAGGGGAATAAGTCTGTTGAGTATACCTGGTAAAGTGTATGGTAGAGTTATTATTGAAAGAATTAGGAGTAAGACGGAGAGCAGGATAGCAGATGAACAAGGAGGCTTTAGGAAGGGTAGGGAGTGTGTAGACCAAGTGTTTGCAGTGAAACATATAGGTGAACAATATTTAGATAAGGGTGAAGAGGTGTTTGTGGCATTTATGGATTTGGAAAAGGCATATGATAGGGTGGATAGGGGGGCAATGTGGCAGATGTTGCAAATGTGTGGAATAGGAGGTAGGTTATTGAAAGCGGAGAAAAGTTTTTAAGAGGATAGTGAGGCTCAGGTTAGAGTATGTAGACGAGAAGAAGATTATTTCCCAGTAAAAGTAGGCCTTAGACAGGGATGTGTGATGTCACCCTGGTTGTTCAATATATTTATAGATGGAGTTGTAAGAGAAGTGAATGCTCGGGTGTTGGCAAGAGGTGTGGGGTTAAAAGATAAAGAATCTAACACAAAGTGGGAGTTGTCACAGTTGCTCTTTGCTGATGACACTGTGCTTTTAGGGGATTCTGAAGAGAAGATGCAGAGGTTGGTGGATGAGTTTGGTAGGGTATGTAAAAGGAGGAAATTAAAAGTGAATATAGGAAAGAGTAAGTGATGAGGATGACAAAAAAATTAGATAACGGAAGATTGGATATCAGACTGGAGGGAGAGAGTATGGAGGAGGTGAATGTGTTCAGATATTTGGGAGTGAATGTGTCAGCAGATGGGTATATGAAGGATGAGGTGAATCATAGAATTAACGAGGGGAAAAAGGTGAGTGGTGCACTGAGGAGCTTGTGGAGACAGAGAACTTTATCCATGAAAACAAAAAGGGGAATGTATGAGAGTATAGTTATACCAACACTCTTGTATGGGTGTGAGACATGGGTTGTGAATGTTGCAACAAGGAGAAGGGTGAAGGCAGAGGAGATGTCGTCTGAGGGCAATGTGTGGTGTGAATATAATGCAGAGAATCCGTAGTTTGGAGATTAGGAGGAGGTGTGAGATTACCAAAACTATTATCCAAAGAGCTGAGGAGGGGTTGTTGAGATGGTTTGGACATATAGAGAGGATGGAACAAATCTATTTCTGTAATATGTGTTCCATTCTATCAAATGAGACCAAGAAAATGAGAATACAACCATAAATACTATACGAAAATACACCTCAAAGTCGGCGTTTTAATCCAAAAATACGGTCAGTTTTTCTTCTCATGCACTGCGTGCTGCAGGATTTTTTTTATACTGTGCACACTGACCACACAGACCCATTCTCTCACATGTGGGCCTACCCGCTTTCTCCCGCTTGATTTGAAGCCGCTAGATTATTTTAGTATATATACGTCAAAAACATTGGCTCATAAGACATACATGTATATATACGACCGAAACAGTCAGAGGGTTAAGTGAGCAATGTAGCTAGGCCTAAAAAATGCATATACATACAATACACATTACTTATTTTTTTTTTAACACATTGGCCGCTTCCCACTGAGGCAGGGTGACCCAAAAAGAAAGAAAAACCCCAAAAGAAAGAAAAACACTTTCATCATCATTCAACACTTTCACCATCACTCATACATAATCACTGTCTATGCATGCAGAGGCGCTCAGATACGACAGTTTAGAAGTCCCTCCAAACTGCCAGTATCCCAAACTCCTCCTTTAAAGTGCAGGCATTGTACTTCCCATTTCCAGGACTCGAAGTCCGGCTAACCGGTTTCCCTGAGTCCCTTCACATAATATTACCCTGCTCACATTCCAACAGCTCGTCAGGTCCCAAAAACCATTCGTCTCCATTCACTCCTATTACACACTCGAGCATGCTTGCTGGAAGTCCAAGCCCCTTGCCCACAAAACCTCCTTTATCCCCTCCCTCCAACCATTTTCAAGGACAACTCCTACTCCGCCTTCCTTTCCCTACAGTTTTATACACTCTCCAAGTCATTCTACTTTGTTCCATTCTCTAAATGACCAAACCACCTCAACAACCCCTCTTCAGATCTCTAACTAATACTTTTAGTAACTCCACACCTAATTTCCACACTTCGAATTCTCTGCATAATATTTACACCACACATTGCCCTTAGACAGGACATCTCAACTGCCTCCAGCTGCCTCCTCGCTGCAGCATATTACTTACCTATTCGACATTTTCAACAATATCTTCTAACCACAGAGCACAAAACACACGGTAATGAGTAATTTTCTGCTGACAACAAACTGAATGATTCATTTATGACTCGTCATGTCAACACTTGAAAAACTTTAGGATTTTGGAATTTTGCATAAAGGTTTCTGTACTGTATCAGGTAACATTTGAAGTTTTTTTTTTCTGCATGAGATGATAGAGTTTTTCATTGTAGTTATTTGACTTGTTAAATTTTCATTTGGTTTGTCAGTCATTCTTGTCTTGTCTAGTTTTGCCAGTTTTGTCATTCAGTCTTTCAGTCCACTTATTTTGTCTTTTGTTGTATTATGTGGAGCCATCTACATGGTTTGACTAGGTGCTCTTAGTCATGTAAACAGAGACTCTCCTGATGCTTGGTTACTCTTTTACTTCAAAATCCGTATCGTTTCCTCAACTCAGGAATCTTCTAAGCTAATGTTTCCTGTGTATGGTAAATGACACCCTAAAACATGCACTGTATTACTCTATTCCTTTTGCCACAACTGGTAGAATTATCCTTCTTTCTCTAAGCAGGTGATGATGTGTTAAAAATATTGGTAAAAATTTACTGCTTGTCTATTAATAACTATGAATAATACTAAAATTTGAAAATATTTATAATAGGCAACAACTGCTGGGATCCTGACAACTTTGAGCCACTGTGTAGATGTTATGAATCAGAGGGAAGAATCTTTCAAGAAACGTTTAGAGCGTGAAGGAGAGAAGCAGAGGCGACTAGAGGAGAGGTTGAATCATGCTCTTGCTGACATTGCAAAAGAAAGGCCAGCTGCTAGAAGAGTGGTAGTCATGGGAGGACCTGATTATGAGGTTTGTAATCTTGAACAACATGCTTTTTTCTTTATGCCTGTAGGTTATAAAGATCTGCTACTTACAAACTCTTTAAATATGCCTTAATTTAACTGATGAAATACTCCATTAAGCTACCTTAAAGGAGTATCCAGTAGAATTTGATGCAGTGTCAGTCAGTATGATATGCATTCATCTAATAATGGGCTTGAAGTTGTGAACTGATATAAGTTAAAAGGTAAAACAGTACTGTGCACAGTAAACTATAACTTGTAAGCTAAGAATGAAATGGTAATTTTTTTTTGACTACAGTGAACCCCCTAGTTTTGGTCACCCCGGAAATCGTACAATTATGTAAGTATAATATTGTAAGTGCTTTTGTAAGTGTATTTTTGGGGGTCTGAAATAGACTAACCTACTTGACATTATTCCTTAAGGGAGTAAATTCGTTCGGTAATGGCACTTGAGCAGCCTTCTGGAATGAATTATGACCGAAACTTGGGGGTCCACTGTATTATTGTTAATTCTGCTAAAGCATCAGCATTAGAACCATAAATTATGTACCGGAGGGCCCCAATTTACGGTGCCTCGCTAATACAGACATTTCAAATTATACCCCGAAATTTGTTCATAAGGCTCCTGATTGGCCATTACGGCGTCCTGTTTTAAACGTCTACCTGCCGAGTCTGGAGTTGTGATTACTTGCTGAGTAGCGTAGAGGTAGGAGAGAATACGTACTACCGATGGACTAGTTTCGGATTTATTAGACAAAAAGGGGTTCACAGCGGGCAGAGTGACCTAGGCCGAAAGCCAGTTCAGAAGGGGAGCTGTTGTTCCTAGGTGAAGAGGCTGCCAAGTGAGAGAGAATAAGCGTGGGGCAGGCCTAAGCCTATGCCACTAGGTGTCAGCACCATAGTGCCCCGTGAAATAAGAACTCAGCTGGGCAGACAACATAGGCTGTCTACAGTCCGTGTGCCACTCTTTCTCTGTTTATATGCTGCATGAGCTCTGCATCTCTCGATTCTGTCTGGAAGCTTTCCAAAGCTTCAAGCATTTTAAAGTTATTTTTTTTTTTATTAACACATCGGCCGATTCCCACCAAGGCAGGGTGGCCCGAAAAAGAAAAACTTTCATCATCATTCACTCCATCACTGTCTTGCCAGAAGGGTGCTTTACACTACAGTTATAAAACTGCAACATTAACCCTTTCAGGGTCGAGACCTCGATTCTTAACTCTCTCTCAGGGTCGAAACATTTTCGGAAAAAAAATAAATTATTTTTTCTTATGAAATGATAGAGCATCTTTTTCCGATCATAACGCCACCAAAAGTATGAAATTCGGTGAAAAACTAAGGGAATTATGCTCTCGCAAAGTTAGCGGTATCGAAGATATTTACGCATTGGCGATTTCGCCCACTTTGAGCCCTATTTTCGGCTAATTCCATAGTCTCAGTCTACGAAAATCATAGCTATTATTGTAGAATTCCATTTGTTCTATCGATTGAGTACAAGAAACCATCAATTTACCGATTTCAACTAACCTATAAAGCGGTCAGAAATTGACAATATTGCCAATTTCACACAAATTTCAAAAGATGCCAATTTCAAAATAGGGTCCAGAATAAACAAGACAGACATTCCTGGCACTAAAATAACATTTTATCTGTTCATTAGGCATGTCTCCGGCTCCTATTGCATTACTTTTGCTTTCCATTTTGATTTTTTATTCTCACAAAAATTGAAGATTTTCTGTTATGTATACTACTGCATCATTGTAAAAACGGTATAAATAATATAATCGCACTTGTGGAAGAATATTAGACTACCCAGTTGATGTGTATTGGACTCATGGCGTGATTTGTTTACTCTTGAACATAGGCAAAATCGAACATTTTAGCTAATTTGCGCTCAGTTTCAAGGTACTTGTCATCATGAAACCAGTCAAAATTATCTCTATTTCTGTAACATATCATCTATTCTATCAAATGAGACTAAGAAAACCAGAATACAAGCATAAATACCATACGAAAATAGACTGTAAAGTCGCTGTTTTAAACAAAAAACACGGTCAGAGTTTTTTTTTCCTCATTATGCACTGTGTGGTGCAGGATTTTTTTTATACTGCGCACACTGACCGCACAGACCCATTCTCTCACATCTAGGCCTACCAGCCTGTTTCTGCTTGATTTGAGGGCGCTAGAATTTAGGCGTACTAGTACGTCAAACGCCCTGGTGCGTAAGCCGTACTAGTACGTCAAAAACCCTGAAAGGGTTAACACCCCTCCTTCAGAGTGCCGGCACTGTACTTCCCATCTCCAGAACTCAAGTCCGGCCTGCCGGTTTCCCTGAATCCCTTCATAAATGTTACTTTGCTCACACTCCAACAGCACGTCAAGTATTAAAAACCATATGCCTCCATTCACTCCTATCAAATACACTCACACATGCTTGCTGGAAGTCCAAGCCCCTCGCACACAAAACTTCCTTTACCCCCTCCCTCCAACCTTTTCTAGGCCGACCCCTACCCCGCCTTCCCTCCACTACAGATTTATACACTCTCGAAGTCACTCTGTCTCGTTCCATTCTCTCTACATGTCCAAACCACCTCAACAACCTACTGGTAGTAGGTTGGTAGACAGCAACCACCCAGGGAGGTACTACCGTCCTGCCAGGTGACTGTGAAACAGAAACCTGAAACTGTTTTACATGATGGTAGGATTGCTGGTGTCTTTTTTCTGTCTCATAAACACGCTGGATAACAGGTATATCTAGCTACTTCTACTTACACTTTAGGTCACACTACACTGGCATACACATGCATATATATACATACACACATCTAGGTTTTTCTTCTTTTTCTTAATAGCTCTTGTTCTTTTTATTTTCTCTATTGTCCATGGGGAAGTGGAAAAGAATCTTTCCTCCATAAGCCATGCGTGTCGTATGAGGCGACTAAGATGCCGGGAGCAATGGGCTAGTAACCCCTTCTCCTGTACAAATCTACTAAAAACGAGAAGAAGAAAAAACTTTAAAGTTATTACGTATATTATACTATATTTGTGTTACAATGGCATCTAAGGGTAGTTGCGATAAAAAGAGAAGTCGTAAGTGCCAAGTTGCAAACTAGGAGCTAAGCCAGGTGAGGGAGTAACTAAGAGTGTCTCATTGTGTTGAAGATGCAATAACGCAGGAAGAATGTCACTCTGGGATAATAAAAATGTCATAATAGTTGTGCTATCCCTAAGTAGTAGGTTGGTAGACAGCAATGCCCAGGGAGGTGCTACTGTCCTGCCAAGTGAGTGTGAAACTGAAGCCTGTAATTGTTTGACATGATAGTAGGATTGCTTGTGTCTTTTTTCTGTCTCATAAACATGCAAGATTTCAGGTACATCTTGCTACTTCTACTTACACTTAGGTCACACTACACATTCATGTACAAGCATATATATACACACCCCTCTGGGTTTTCTTCTATTTTCTTACTAGTTCTTGTTCTTATTTCCTCTTATCTCCATGGGGAAGTGGAACAGAATTCTTCCTCCGTAAGCCATGCATGTCGTAAGAGGCGACTAAAATGCTGGGAGCATGGGGCTAGTAACCCCTTCTCCTGTATATATTACTAAATGTAAAATGGGAAACTTTCATTTTTCCTTTTGGGCCACCCTGCCTCGGTGGGAAACGGCTGACGTGTTGAAAGGAAAGGAATATATATATACACATGCCCCTCTGGGTTTCCTTCTATTTCCTTACTAGTTCTTGTTCTTGTTTATTCCCTCTTATTTCCATGGGGAAGTGGAACAGAGTTCTTCCTCCATGAGCCATGTGTATCGTAAGAGGCAACTAAAATGCCAGGAGCAAGGGACTAGTAACCCCTTCTCCTGTATATATTACTATATTTAAAAGGAGAAACCTTAGTTTTTTCTTTTGGGCCTCCCTGCCTTGGTGGAATACGGCCAGATTGTTGAAAAAATAAGTAGTAGTAGTTACGCTATCATAGAAATTTTCAAAAATCCATCTATGACACATTTTGGAAAATTATATAAACATACTACATACGTACCATGTAATAGATATTTAGATAGACATGTATTAAACGACCAGTTGGACACGTATTAGACCATTTAGATGATCAACTGGGAGTTACTGGGTTTGTTGCCATGAGCCTGGGTTTGTTGCCGTGAGCCTGGGTGTGTTGCCGTGAGCCTGGGTGTGTTACCGTAATCCTGGGTGTGTTGCCGTGAGCCTGGGTGTGATGCCGTGAGCCTGGGGTGTG
Organism: Cherax destructor; assembly: GCA_009830355.1. Taxonomy (NCBI): domain Eukaryota; kingdom Metazoa; phylum Arthropoda; class Malacostraca; order Decapoda; family Parastacidae; genus Cherax; species Cherax destructor. The sequence continues at coordinate 36,615 of WNWK01010025.1, forward strand.
ATGCCATGAGCCTGGGTGTGATGCCGTGAGCCTGGGTGTGATGCCGTGAGCCTGGGTGTGATGCCATGAGCCTGGGTGTGATGCCGTGAGCCTGAGTGTGTTGCTATGAGCTTGGGACTAGTCACTCGAAGTTGGGCGTCTAATACGTATCAACTGGCTGTTTAATATGTCTATCTGACCATCACATGACTGTCTTATTATGTGTCCACCCAAAACACTTGACATAATATATACATTTATGGAGCATTATCCTCACAATACACCTTACATTATATACAAAATATCTTCACATTAATGCAGTAGCCTGCATAACAGTTGTCATGAGCCAGGGTGTGTTGTCAGGGATTCAGTTTGTTTACAGAATTTGTGCTCTCTCTCTCTCTGTATTCTGGCAAATTTTCAAAGTTTCAAATTCACCACTCAGTATGTATAAGTTAAAGACAAAAATAATTTAAGGAAATTAATGTTTGTACTGTACATACATTTTTTTTTTTTTTCAACAAGTTGGCCGTCTCCCACCGAGGCAGGGTGACCCAAAAAGAAAGAAAATCCCCAAAAAGAAAATACTTTCATCATCATTCAACACTTTCACCACACTCATACATAATCACTGTCTTTGCAGAGGAGCACAAATACGACAGCTGAGAATTGTCCCTCCCAGCTGTCACTATCCCAGATCCCTCCTTTAAAGTGCAGGCATTGTACTTCCCATTTCCAGGACTCAAGTCCAACTAAATCAATTAACTGGTTTTCCTGAATCCCTTCACAAAATGTTACCCTGCTCACACTCCAACAGATCGTCATGTCCCAAAAACCATTCGTCTCCATTCACTCCTATCTAACACGCTCACACATGCTTGCTGGAAGTCCAAGCCCCTCGCCCACAAAACCTCCTTTACCCCCTCCCTCCAACCTTTTCTAGGACGATCCCTACCCCGCCTTCCTTCCCCTACAGTTTTATACGCTCTCCAAGTCATTCTACTTTGATCCATTCTCTCTAAATGACCAAACCACCTCAACAACCCCTCTTCAGCCCTCTGACAAATACTTTTAGTAACTCCACACCTCCTAATTTCCACATTCCGAATTTTCTGCATAATATTTACACCACACATTGCCCTTAGACAGGACATCTCCACTGCCTCCAGCCTCCTCCTCGCTGCAGCATTTGCAACCCATGCTTCACACACATATAAGAGTGTTGGTACCACTATACTTTCGTACATTCCCTTCTTTGCCTCCATGGATAACGTTTTTTGTCTCCACATATACCTCAACGCACCACTCACCTTTTTTCCTTCATCAATTCTATGGTTAACCTCATCCTTCATAAACCCATCCGCTGACACGCAAACTCCCAAATATCTGAAAACATTTACTTCCATAATCCCTCTCTCCAATGTGATATCCAATTTTTCTTTATTTAAATCGTTTGATACCCTCATCACCTTACTCTTATCTATGTTCACTTTCAACTTTCTACCTTTACACACACTCCCAAACTCGTCCACTAACCTTTGCAACTTTTCTTTAGAATCTCCCATAAGCACAGTATCATCAGCAAAAAGTAACTGTGCCAACTCCCATTTTGCATTTAATTCCCCATAATTTAATCCCACCCCTCTCCCCAACACCCTAGCATTTACTTCTTTTACAACCCCATCTATAAATATATTAAACAACCATGGTGACATTACACATCCCTGTCTAAGACCTACTTTTACCGGGAAGTAATCTCCCTCTCTCCTACACACCCTAACCTGAGCCTCACTATCCTCATAAAAACTCTTTACATCCTTCAGTAACTTACTACCTATTCCATACACTTGCAACATTAGCCACATTGCTCCCCTATCCACTCTATCATATGCCTTTTCTAAATCCATAAATGCAATGAAAACTTCTCTACCTTTATCTCAATACTGTTCACATATATGCTTCACTGTAAACACTTGATCTACACATCCAATACCCACTCTAAAGCCTCCTTGCTCATCTGCAATCCTACTCTCTGTCTTACCTCTAATTCTTTCAATAATAACCCTGCCATACACTTTACCTGGTATACTCAGTAAATTTCTTCTTTCTTTCAACACGTCGGCCGTCTCCCACCGAAGCAGGGTGGCCCAAAAGAAAAAACGAAAGTTTCTCCTTTTACATTTAGTAATATATACAGGAGAAGGGGTTACTAGCCCCTTGCACCCGACATTTTAGTCGTCTCTTACGACACGCATGGCTTACGGAGGAAGAATTCTGTTCCACTTCCCCATGGAGATAAGAGGAAATAAGAACAAGAACTAGTAAGAAAATAGAAGAAAACCCAGAGGGTGTGTGTATATACATATGCTTGTACATGAATGTGTAGTGTGACCTAAGTGTAAGTAGAAGTAACAAGACATACCTGAAATCTTGCATGTTTATGAGACAGAAAAAAGACACCAGCAATCCTACCATCATGTAAAACAAATACAGGCTTTCGTTTTACACTCACTTGGCAGGACGGTAGTACCTCCCTGGGCGGTTGCTGTCTACCAACCTACTACCTAGTACTCAGTAAACTTATTCCCCTATAATTTTTACACTCTCTTTTATCCTTCTTCCCTTTATATAAAGGAACTATACATGCTCTCTGCCAATCCTTAGGTACCTTCCCCTCTTTCATACATTTATTAAACAAAAATACCAACCACTCCAGCACTATATCCCCCCCTGCTTTTAACATTTCTGTCATGATTCCGTCAATTCCAGCTGCTTTACCCCCTTTCATTCTACGTAATGCCTCACGCACCTCCCCCACACTCACATCCTGCTCTTCTTCACTCCTAAACGATGTTGTACCTCCCTGGCCAGTACATGAAATTACCGCCTCCCTTTTTTCACCGACATTTAAAAGTTCCTCAAAATATTCCCGCCATCTACCCAATACCTCCAGCTCCCCATCTACTAACTCCCTACTCTGTTTTTAACTGACAAATCCATTCGTTCCCTAGGCTTTCTTACCTTGTTTATCTCACTTCAAAATTTTTTCTTGTTTTCAGCAAAATTTCTTGACAGAGCCTCTCCCATTCTTTCATCCGCTCTTCTTTTGCACTCTCTCACCACTCTCTTCACCTTTCTTTTACTCTCCACATACTCTGCTCTTCTATTAACACTTCTGTTTTGTAAAAACCTCTCATAAGCTACCTTTTTCTCTTTTATCACACCCTTTACTTCTTCATTCCACCACTCACTCCTCTTTCCTCCTGCACCCACCCTCCTAAAGCCACAAACTTCTGCCCCACATTCTAATACTGCATTTTTAAAACTATCCCAACTCTCTTCAACCCCCCCACTACTCATACTTGCACTATCCCACCTTTCTGCCAATAGTTGCTTATATCTCACCCTAACTTCCTCCTCCCTTAGTTTATACACTTTTACCTCTCTCTTACTTGCTGTTGCCATTTTCTTTTGTCCCATCTACCTTTTACTCTAACTGTAGCTACAACCAAATAATGATCTGATATATCTGTTGCCCCTCTATAAACATGTACATCCTGAAGCCTACCCATCAACCTTTTATCCACCAATACATAATCCAACAAACTACTTTCCTTACGTGCTATATCATACCTTGTATATTTATTTATCCTCTTTTTCATAAAATATGTATTACTTATTACCAAACCTCTTTCTACACATAGCTCAATTAATGGTTCCCCATTTACATTTACCCCTGGCACCCCAAATTTACCTACTACTCCCTCCACAACATTTTTACCCACTTTAGCATTAAGATCCCCAACCACAATTACTCTCTCACTTGGTTCAAAACTCCCCACACACTCACTCAACATTTCCCAAAATCTCTCTCTCTCCTCTACACTTCTCTCTTCTCCAGGTGCATAAACACTTACTATAACCCACTTTTCACATCCAACCTTTATTTTACTCCACATAATCCTTGAATTTATACATTTATATTCCTTCTTTACCTGCCATAACTGATTATTCAACATTATTGCCACTCCTTCTTTAGCTCTAACTCTATTTGAAACCCCTGACCTAATCCCATTTATTTCTCCCCACTGAAACTCTCCTACCCCCTTCAGCTTTGTCTCACTTAAAGCCAGGACATCCAGCTTCTTTTCATTCATAACATCTATAATCATCTCTTTCTTATCATTCGCACAACATCCACGCACATTCAAACATCCCACTTTGACGGTTTTCTTCTTTTTCTTTTTAGTAAGCTATACAGGAAAAGGGGTTACTAGCCCATTGTTCCTGGCATTTTAGTTGACTTTTACAACACGCATGGCTTACGGAGGAAAGATTCTTATTCCACTTCCCCATGGATATGAAAGTAAAAGGAAAAATTATAAGAACAAGAACTATTAAGATAAAATCAAATGAGTGTGTATACATAAACGTGTACATGTTTGCGTAGTGTGACCTAAGTGTAAGTAAAAGTAGCAAGACGTACCTGAAATCTTGCATGTTTATGAGACAGAAAAAAGACACCAGCAATCCTACCATCATGTAAAACAGTTTCAGGTTTCTGTTTCACAGTCACCTGGCAGGATGGTAGTACCTCCCTGGGTGGTTGCTGTCTACCAACCTACTACCTTATTCCCCCTTATTCCTCTTCTTCACTCCTAAGCGATGTAGTACCTCCCTGGCCAGTACATGAAATTACCGCCTCCCTTTTTTCATCGACATTTAAAAGTTCCTCAAAATATTCCCGCCATCTACCCAATACCTCCAGCTCCCCATCTACTAACTCCCCTACTCTGTTTTTAACTGACAAATCCATTCGTTCCCTAGGCTTTCTTACCTTGTTTATCTCACTCCAAAATTTTTTCTTGTTTTCAGCAAAATTTCTTGACAGAGCCTCTTCCATGCTTTCATCTGCTCTTCTTTTGCACTCTTTCACCACTCTCTTCACCTTTCTTTTACTCAACATATACTCTGCTCTTCTATTTACACTTCTGTTTTGTAAAAAACTCTCATAAGCTACCTTTTTCTCTTTTATCACACCCTTTACTTCTTCTTTCAACCACTCACTCCTCTTTCCTCCTGCAACCACCCTCCTATAGCCACAAACTTCTGCCCCACATTCAAATTCAGCTAGTAGGTTGGTAGTCAGCAACCACCCAGGGAGGTACTACCGTCCTGCCAACTGAGTGTAAAGCGAAAGCCTGTATTTGTTTTACATGATGGTAGGATTGCTGGTGTCTTTTTTCTGTCTCATAAACATGCAAGATTTCAGGTACGTCTTGCTACTTCTACTTACATTTAGGTCACGCTACGCAAACATGTACACGTTTATGTATACACACTCATCTGAGTTTTCTTTGATTTTATGTTAATAGTTCTTGTTCTTATTGCTTTTCTTTTCATATCCATGGGGAAGTGGAATAAGAATCTTTCCTCCGTAAGCCATGCATGTTGTAAAAGTCAACTAAAATGCCGGGAACAATGGGCTAGTAACCCCTTTTCCTGTATAGCTTACTAAAAAGAAAAAGAAGAAAACCGTCAAAGTGGGATGTTTGAATGTGCGTGGATGTTGTGCGAATGATAAGAAAGAGATGATTGTAGATGTTATGAATGAAAAGAAGCTGGATGTCCTGGCTTTAAGTGAGACAAAGCTGAAGGGGGTAGGAGAGTTTCAGTGGGGAGAAATAAATGGGATTAGGTCAGGGTTTCAAATAGAGTTAGAGCTAAAGAAGGAGTGGCAATAATGTTGAATAATCAGTTATGGCAGGTAAAGAGGGAATATAAATGTATAAATTCAAGGATTATGTGGAGTAAAATAAAGGTTGGATGTGAAAAGTGGGTTATAGTAAGTGTTTATGCACCTGGAGAAGAGAGAAGTGTAGAGGAGAGAGAGAGATTTTGGGAAATGTTGAGTGAGTGTGTGGGAGTTTTGAACTAAGTGAGAGAGTAATTGTGGTTGGGGATCTTAATGCTAAAGTGGGTAAAAATGTTGTGGAGGGAGTAGTAGGTAAATTTGGGGTGCCAGGGGTAAATGTAAATGGGGAACCATTAATTGAGCTATGTGTAGAAAGAGGTTTGGTAATAAGTAATACATATTTTATGAAAAAGAGGATAAATAAATATACAAGGTATGATATAGCACGTAAGGAAAGTAGTTTGTTGGATTATGTATTGGTGGATAAAAGGTTGATGGGTAGGCTTCAGGATGTACATGTTTATAGAGGGGCAACAGATATATCAGATCATTATTTGGTTGTAGCTACAGTTAGAGTAAAAGGTAGATGGGACAAAAAGAAAATGGCAACAGCAAGTAAGAGAGAGGTAAAAGTGTATAAACTAAGGGAGGAGGAAGTTAGGGTGAGATATAAGCAACTATTGGCAGAAAGGTGGGATAGTGCAAGTAGGAGTAGTGGGGGGGTTGAAGAGAGTTGGGATAGTTTTAAAAATGCAGTATTAGAATGTGGGGCACATTCATTTTACTTTCATATAATGTTTTAGGCCTATCTCTATTTCACACTTAATATATGATAGTGTAAATATGTTGTCAGGCCTTTATATTTATTTAAAAGTGAAAAAAAAAGAAAAAAAGAAAAGAAAAAGAAAAAGTGATTCACTTTTTGGCAGTATCCTAGAACCTAACCCACCATATAATTGGGGCCCTCCTGCACTCTAACTTGATCATAAATAATTGTTCTAAGCAAAGTAGCATGTGAATGCTTATTGTCTATTATTATTATTATTGTTGTTGTAGGAAGGACCACATAGCGTGATAGGAGAGGATGAATTCTATGATGCAGTTGAGTCTGCCCTGGACAAAATGGATGAAGAGGAGGAGTTCAGGGAACGGTTACGACTCAAACAGTTGGCAGCTCCTCAGAAGCCTGCAGCTACTCATCCTCTCTGGCCTCAAGTAAAATACTAATTTTGTATGGGATAAGATTTTAAAAAATGCAGTAAACTTTCAGTTTAAAGGACCTCAATTTAATGTACTTTGGAACTATGGAACAGAGTCCTCTGGGTCAGTTGATTCAAGAACAATGATTAAAGTTCATTGATTACAGAATTACCAGTATCCATTATTGGTTTGATCATAGCAAAACAATTCCTCTCTTACTACAGTCACCATTTCTAACCACCCACTCTTTCTCAGTTAGTCCATTAAATTGAATGTTTACTGTACCTGAAAGCTGCATTTGTTTTGTTTACCATATGTTTGAAAGGTTGCTTAACAGCTACATATTGGAAAATGATTATTGATTAATATGGTGGATATTTCAGTATGGAATAGTATGTTGTAATGTACATTTACATTCCCATTTTCATTCATTCTTAGGGAGACTTTTAAGAATGTATGATTTCATTAGATTTCTTGCCTTTGATAACAGTGAAGGGCTCTTGGTCAAAGGGATTGGAGTTATCCTTCTTTTTCTTGGATTAAACATGATTGCTTTCCTTTCCCAGGTGCATTATGACCTCTATGAGTTTAGTGTTTTTAGATGATGATGGTGTAGTAGTAATACTATGTTGCTTCATTTTTAAAAATTAGATAATGTATTTAAATTTTATTGGGATTATTAACCAAGATATATAATTGATATTTTGCAGTCACTATACATTCAGTGGCCACTTTTTTAGGTACACCTGTACACCTCATTAATCCAAATATCTAATCGGCCAATCACGTGGCAGCACTTCAATACCTAAAAGCATGCAGACATGGTCAGGAGGTTCTGTTGTGGTTCAGATTGAACATCAGAATGGGGAAGACATGTAATTTAAATGACTTTGACCATGGAGTGATTATTGGTGCCAGATGAGATTTTCTCACATAGTAATCTTTAGAGTTTACATAAAATGGTGTAAAAAAACTCTCAACATCCAGTGAGTGGCAGTTCTGTGGGAAAAAATATTTGATAATGAGATAGGTCAGAGGAAAATGGCCAGACTTGTTCAAACTGTCAGGAAAATGACAGTAACTTAAATAATCATATATTACAACAATGGTATGCAGAAGAACATCTCTGAATGCCCAACACATCAAACCTTGAAGTGGATGGGATACAGCAGCATAAGACCACACCGAGTTCCACACCTGTTAGTTAAGGACAGTGAACTGAGGCTGCAGTAGGCACAGTCTCATCAAAACCGGACAGTTGAAGATTAGAAAAACATCACCTGGAATGACAAATTGCGATTTCTGCTGTGACATGTAAATGGTAGGGCCAAAGTTTAGTGTAAACCTTTGAGATTCAGTGGAATGGGAGATTCAAAGCATGAATATGTGACTGACAAATCTGATGCAACTGTGTGATCCTATCATGTCAGTATGGACCAGGATCTCTAAGGAATGTTTCCAGCACCTTGTTGAATCCATACCATGAAGAATTCAGGCTGTTTGGGGGGCAAAAGGGGGAATACCCTACTCAGTACTAGAATGGTGTACCCAATAAAGTGGCCACTGAGAGTATTAATTGATGTGAGATAACACTAAAGTGTTCAAGGAATTAATGCTATTTAAAGGTAGAAAGCTGAAAGTGAACATAGATAAGAGTAAGGTGATGAGGGTATCAAACGATTTAGATAAAGAAAAACTGGATATCACATTGGAGGGAGGGAGTATGGAAGAAGTGAATGTTTTCAGATATTTGGGAGTTGACTTGTCAGCGGATAGGTTTATGAAGGATAAGGTTAACCATAGAATTGATGAAGAAAAAAAGGTGAGTGGTGCATTGATGTATCTGTGTAGACAAAAAATATTATCCATGGAGGCAAAGAAGGGAATGTACAAGAGTATAGTGGTACCAACACTTATATGGGTGTGAAACATGGGTTGTAAAATGCTGCAGTGAGGAGGAAGTGGAGATGTCGTGTCTAAGGGCAATGTGTGGTGTAAATATTATGCAGAGAATTCGGAGTGTGGAAATTAGGAGGCGTGGAGTTAATAAAAGTATTTGTCAGAGGGCTGAAGAGGGGTTGTTGAGGTGGTTTGGTCATTTAGAGAGAATGGAACAAAGTAGAATGACTTGGAGAGCATATAAATCTGTAGGGAAAGGAAGGTGAGGTAGGGGTCGTCCTTGAAAAGTTTGGAGGGAGGGGGTAAAGGAGGTTTTGTGGGCGAGGGGCTTGGACTTCCAGCAAGTGTGCATGAGTGTGTTAGATAGGAGTGAATGGAGATGAATGGTTTTTGTGACATGGCGAGCTGTTGGAGTGTGAGCAGGGTAATATTTTGTAAAGGGATTCAGGGAAACCAGTTAGCCGGAGTTGAGTCCTGGAAATGGGTAGTACAATGCCTACACTTTAAAGGAGGGGTTTGGGATATTGGCAGTTTGGAGGGACATCTAAACTGTCATACCTGAGCGCCTCTGCAAAGACAGTGATTATGTATGAGTGATGAAAGTTTTTTCTTTTTGGGTCACCTTGCCTCAGTGGGAAGCAGCTGAGGTGTTAAAAAAACCACAAAAAAAAACACACAAAAAAAAAACAATGTTTTGTGTTTGTCTGAAATTATTCTTGAACTTTCACTGTGGATTTCTGTTTAGTGATAATGATATGTTCTAATTATTCTGTGTTTGGAAATGGCATAACTTGGTATAATTATGAGAAAACTGATTTTCATTTTTACTTCCTCAGATAGAAAAACTAACACTGGAGCAACTGGGCTATGCACAACAGGGTGTGGAGGGTGGCATATGGCAGATCTTTGCAGAAGAGGGAGAAATGAAAATGTATCGACGTGAATTAGAAGAAGATGGGCTGGTTGTTGATCCATTGAAAGCTGTGCATCAGGTACGAGGAGCTACAGCACATGAGATGGCTCATCACTTTTGGTCCCCTGATGTTAGATTTGAATGGGACAGTAAGTATTATTTAATGATTGACAAAGAAGCTTCTTTCACAAGGATTTGGTTTTAATACTTCTTTATCCCCTTTTTTTTTCATTTACAGAAATTAATTTTACAGTCTAAGAGCTGTTATCCTACCTCAGCTTATTTCAAAGCCTAGTCCTGTCTGAGGTATTCTTCCACCCCATTGGAATGCAACCAACAACAGCCGACTAACACAGGTACCTCTTACTTCTAGGTAAACAAGGGCAGCAGGTGTAAGGAAACATGCCCAACATTGCCACTGTGCCGGGGATCAAACCACATAGACTCAGTATGTGAGCTAAGTGCGTTGCCAACTGAACTACTGGTATAAGGGTGAAGAAGGGGTAATTGAGACACTTTGGTTATTTAGAAATGTTGGAGCAGAAAAGGATAACCAAAAGGGGGGTATAAATCTGGAGTGGAATGGAGGGGTTTGGGTTGTCCCAGGAAGGGTTTGGAGGCGGAGGAGGAGGAGGTAAAAGTTGTATGTGGTAGGGGCTTGAGCATCCAACAGTTATGTGAGAGCCTGTTAGACTGTAATGAGAAGAGACTAACAGTATTTAGGATTTGATGTGCTGTGAGTGTGAATGATTCAAAGAAATCTGGTTAATCAAATTTGAGTCCTGAGGAGGTAAGTGCTGTGCCTGTACTCTGTAGGATGGATAAGGATGTTGCTGTTTGATGGGTCATGTGAATTGTGATGTTTGAACACATCTGGCAAGACAGCTTTTGAATAAATGATAGTGAATATATATATATAAAGGTAGTAGGTTGGTAGACAGCAGCCACCCAGGGAGGTACTACCATCCTGCCAAGTGAGTGTAAAACGAAAGCCTGTATTTGTTTTACATGATGGTAGGATTGCTGGTGTCTTTTTTCTGTCTCATAAACATGCAAGATTTCAGGTATGTCTTGTTACTTCTACTTACACTTAGGTCACACTACACATTCATGTACAAGCATATGTATATACACACACCCCTCTGGGTTTTCTTCTATTTTCTTACTAGTTCTTGTTCTTATTTCCTCTTATCTCCATGGGGAAGTGGAACAGAATTCTTCCTCCGTAAGCCATGCGTGTCGTAAGAGGCGACTAACATGCTGGGAGCAAGGGGCTAGTAACCCCTTCTCCTGTATATATTACTAAATGTAAAATGGGAAACTTTCGTTTTTCATTTTGGGCCACCCCACTTTGGTGGGAAACGGCCGACGTGTTGAAAGAAGAAGAAGAATATATATATATATATAAAGGTAGTAGGTTGGTAGACAGCAGCCACCCAGGGAGGTACTACCATCCTGCCAAGTGAGTGTAAAACGAAAGCCTGTATTTGTTTTACATGATGGTAGGATTGCTGGTGTCTTTTTTTCTGTCGTAAACATGCAAGATTTCAGGTATGTCTTGTTACTTCTACTTACACTTAGGTCACACTACACATTCATGTACAAGCATATATATACAAACCCCTCTGGGTTTTCTTCTATTTTCTTACTAGTTCTTGTTCTTATTTTCTCTTATCTCTATGGGGAAGTGGAACAGAACTCTTCCTCCATAAGCTATGCGTGTCGTAAGAGGCGACTAAAATGCTGGGAGCAAGGGGCTAGTAACCCCTTCTCCTGTATATACTATTACTAAATGTAAAAGGAGAAACTTTCGTTTTTCCTTTTGGGCCACCCCGCTTCGGTGGGAAATGCCCGACATGTTGAAAGAAGAAAGAATATACAGTGGACCCCCCGAGTAACGAGCAAAATTCATTTCAGAAGCCTGCTCAAGTGCCATTACCAAACGAATTTACTCCCTTAAGAAATAATGTCTAGTAGGTTAGTCCATTTCAGACCCCCCAAAAATACACTTACAAAAGCACTTACAATATTATCCTTACATAATTGTACGATTTCCGGGGTGCTCGTTACTCGGGGGTCCACTGTACAGTGGACCCCTGAGTTTCGGTCACCTCGGAAATCGTACAATTATGTAAGTATAATATTGTAAGTGCTTTTGTAAGTGTATTTTTGGGGGTCTGAAATGGACTAACCTACTAGACATTATTTCTTAAGGGAGTAAATTTGTTTGGTAATGGCACTTGAGCAGCCTTCTGGAATGAATTATGACCAAAACTTGGGGGTCCACTGTATACAGTCATACCCCGTGTTACGATGCTGTCATCTTACGTTATTTTCGAGTACCGATATTTATAACGTAAAAAAATTGATTGCGATTAACGATGTTTGCTTTGTGTAACGACATTCGTACCGGACGTGTCCGCTTGGCGCCCAGCTGAGCACGCACTCCAGGGAGCGTCAGTGTGCTATTGTTTACAAGTGAGAGCGACCACCCACCCACACCCACGCATTCATACCAGTATATTGTCATTATTCCACTGTTTTTAGTGCTTGCAACTGCTAAATAAGCCACCATGGGCCCCAAGAAAGCTCCTAGTGCCAAGCCTGTGGTAAAGAATGTGCAGGGAGTGAAGCATTCATGCAGGGAGTGTAGCATTTATGCAGGGAGTGTAGCAGGCATGCAGGGAGTGTAGCAGGCATGCAGGGAGTGTAGCAAAGATGCAGAGAGTGTAGCAGGGATGCAGGGAGTGTAGCAGGCACGCAGGGAGTGTAGCAGGCATGCAGGGAGTGTAGCAGGCATGCAGGGAGTGTAGCAGGCATGCAGGGAGTGTAGCAGGGATGCAGGGAGTGTAGCAGGGATGCAGGGAGTGTAGCAAGGATGCAGGGAGTGTAGCAAGGATGCAGGGAGTGTAGCAAGAATGCAGGGAGTGTAGCAAGGATGCAGGGAGTGTAGTAGGCATGCAGGGAGTGTAGCATTCATGCAGGGAGTGTAGCATTCATGCAGGGAGTGTAGCATTCATGCAGGGAGTGTAGCATTCAAAGAAAAATCCAGTAACCCAGAAAAGAACTTTGTACCTGCAGTGTTAATGGAAGAGGATTTCCCTTCCAAACACTAGCATACTACTCCACCTTCTCCCCTCCTCCCGTCCTCCACACATCAACAACTCTTCAATAAATGTAAGTGACATGTTATTGTACAATATTTACATGTGTATTTAGGTATTATTCATTAAATTGTGTATTATTTAATGTCAAAAAGTTCTAAAAAATATTTTATTTAACTACTTTTGGAAGTCTTGGACGGATTAAATTTATTTTCATTATTTCTTATGGGGAAAATTGATTCGTGTAACGATTGTTTCGCCTTAAAATATGCCCTCTCTGACGGATTAATATCGTAAGTCGAGGTACCACTGTATATATTTTTTTGCCACCTTACCTTGGTGGAAAATGGCCTATGGATAATGAAAAAAAAAGGCAAGGCAAGGCAAAGATAAATTGAAAACCATCAAGCCATATTATTAACAATGAACATGTTCAAACTTTATCATGAAAAAGTAAATATACAATATATATATATTCTTGGACTCTGTCAAACCTTATTGATCCATGGATGTTTTATGAAGAGGAAAGAGCTACTCTTGTGGAATCTTGTACCCATTGCTATTGAACAGTATAGGTGGAATGTCTAAACTGTTCATCCATTAAAAGCTGGCATCTCTCTTATTAACTTAATCTTAATAGTGCATTAATCATGTTTTCAATTTTATCAGTGATACCTTCCCACCCGATTATTTTTTTTGTCTTATCTGTCTCTGTCTGTCTCTCTGTCTCTGTCTGTCTCTCTGTCTCTCTGTCTCTGTCTCTGTCTCTCTGTCTCTGTCTCTGTCTGTCTCTGTCTGTCTCTGTCTCTCTCTCTCTCTCCCTCCTTAAAAAAAAAAATGGCAATCTCCCACCAATGTAGGGTGATCAAGAAAGAGGAAAACCATTCACCATCATTCACTCAATCACTTTCTCTCCAAAGGTATGCTAACATCACAGTTCAGGTGACTCTCTGAACTGCAGCAACCTCACCCCTTCTTCAGAGTGCAGACACTGTATTTCCCACTTCCATCCAGGACTCAATTCAGGTTAATCCATTTCTCTGAATCCCTCACACTCCAACAGCACATCAGGTCACTAAAACCACTTGTCTCCATTCACTGCAATCTAATACACTCGCACAAGCCTGTTTGATGTTCAAGCCCATATCACTAAAAACTACTTTACCCCCTCCCTACAACTCATCCTGGAAGTACCTCTACCCAAGATTTATATACCCTCCTAGTCTTCCTGTTTTCCTCCATCCTCTCTAACATACCCAAACCACATCAACACCCCCTCTTCAGCCCTCAGTTTCCTGCATTAACTGTCTCCTTACAACCACATATTAAGCCAGACTTGAGTCCTGGAAATGGAAAGTGCAGTGCCTGCAATTTCAAGAGGGGATTTGGGACATTGGCAGTTTGGAAGGACGTCTAAGCTGTTGTATCTGAGTGCCTCTGCAAAGACAATGATTTTGTATGAGTGATGGTGAAAGTGTTGAATGATGATGAAAGTTTTTTCTTTCTTTTTGGGTCACCCTGCCTTGGTGGGAAACGGCAGACATGTTAAAAAAAAAAAATTAAGCCTTGGCATGATCTGACCCACTTCAGGGTCAAAATTCTGGTACAAGTACATAATCAATATCTTGTTATAAGACCTTATGTAAGATTACATTTTAACTATATCAACCGTAGGTAACACCAACACTGAGTGACTTTATATGCATGATCTTATATTTAATTACACTGTAGCCTTTCCCTAACCCTAAATTTGATACATTTCAAAGCATGTTAAATATTGTGTAATTTGTTTTTATATTTTAATTGATCTTCTAAAGATGAGAAAATTCATATTAGTTTCATATTTATTCTCAGAATATCCTTGAAATTTTGTAACAAATGTAACCATGTAATAAATGTTACATGGTTAATTTGACATTTGTGAATGTACATTAATAAATTGACATTTATAAATGAAGTCATCATTAGCAAAGCAAAATATTTAGTATATTTTTGTTAAATATTTTTTTTTATAAGTAGAATAATTTCATTTTTGGATATTTTAATTACTGTGTTTGCAATTATTCCTCTACATTTCAGCAAGTATTGAACAAATGACTGTCTTGGACAGAATATCAGATGATACTCTTATTTTCCTGCAATTACACAAGAGAGTATGGCCAACAGCACAGCGTGATGCTCTCTTTTGGTCACACATAAGACAGATACCCTCCACAGATCCATCCAGTGGAAATGCTCATGACACTTGGATTGTATGTAATCAATCCACTGAACACCCTGATGACCCGGTAAGGAATACTTTCTTACGACCGTTACTTTTTGTTGATACTGTACTTCAGGGAGATTCTAGAGAGAAGTTGTAAAGGTTAGTGGACGAGTTTTGGTGGGTGTGTAAAGGAAGAAGTTGAAAGTGAACATAGATAAGAGTAAGGTGATGAGGGTATCAAACAAGTTAAGTAAAGAAAAATTGGATATCACATTGAAGGGAGGGAGTATGGAAGAAGTGAATGTGTTCAGATATTTGGGAGTAGATTTGTCTGCAGATTTATGAGGGATGAGGTAAACCATTGAATTGATGAAGAAAAAAAGTTGGGTGGTTTATTGAGGTATCTGTGGAGACAAAAACATTAGCCATGGAGGCAAAGAAGGGAATGTATGAGAGTATAGTGGTACCAGCACTCTTATATGGGTGTGAAGCATGGGTTGTAAAGGTTGCAGTGAGAAGGAGGCTGGAGGCAGTGAAGATGTCGTGTCTGAGGGCAATGTGTGGTGTAAATGTTATGCAGAAAATTCATAGTGTAGAAATTAGGAGGAGGTGTGGTGTTAATAAAAGTATTATTCAGATGGCTGAGGAGGGGCTGTTGAGGTGGTCTGGTCATTTAGAGAGGATGGAGCAAAATAGGATGACTTGGAGGGTGTATAAATCTGTAGTGGAGGGGAGGAGGGGTAGGGGTCGTCGTATTCATTGTAACTCCTAGATTTATATTTACACACCAAAAAGACTGTATTTATAAAACCACTCAAATTGTCATTGCCTTATTAATCTTAAGTTAGCCTTAAGTTTGCCCGAAATGCTCTGCATATTAAGGGGCTTTCTGCATGCACACCTAAATGTCATTCACCTTTGTACAAATATTGTATCATGCTGAAATAAAGTATCTTATCTAGGAAAGGATGGAGGGAGGGGGTAAAAGAGGTTTTGTGTGCAAGGGGCTTGGATATACAGCAGGCATGTGTGAGCATGTTAGATAGGAGGGAATGGAGACGAATGGTTTTTGTGACGACGAGCTGTTGGAGTGTGAACAGTGTAATATTTTGTGAAGGGATTCAAGGAAACCGGTTAGACCGGATGTGGGAAGTACAGTGCCTGCACTTTAAAGGAGGGGTTTGGGATATTTGTTGTTTGAAGTGACGTCTAAACTGTTACATCTGCGTGCCACTGCAAAGACGGTGATTGTGTGAATGATGGTAAAAGTTTTTTTTTTTTGTGTTGCCCTGCTTCAGTGGGAGATGGCCAGTGTGTTGAAAAAAAAAATTGGTATACACCAGTATATTGAATGTGTTAAGGAAGAGTTTGTACACAGGAGGTGCATGTGTACTCACCTAATTGTGGTTGCAGGGGTCGAGACTCAGCTCCTGGCCCCGCCTCTTCGCTGTCCGCTACTGGGTCTCTGCTCTCCCTGCTCCATGAGCTCTATCATACCTCGTCTTAAAACTATGTATGGTTCCTGCCTCCACTATATCTTTCTCTAGACTATTCCACTTCCTGACTACTCTGTGGCTGAAGAAATGCTTCCTAACATCCCTTTGACTCATCTGAGTCTTCAGCTTCCAGTTGTGTCCCCTTGTTTCTGTGTTCCCTCTCTGGAACATCCTGTCCCTGTCTACCTTGTCGATTCCCCGCAGTATTTTGTATGTCGTTATCATGTCTCCTCTGACCCTTCTTTCCTCCAGTGTTGTTAGTCCTATTTCCCTCAACCTTTCTTCATAGGACAGACCCCTGAGTTGTGGAACTAGCCTTGTCGCAAACCTTTGCACTTTCTCTAGTTTCTTTACGTGCTTGACCAGGTGTGGGTTCCAGACTGGTGCTGCATATTCTAGTATGGGCCTGACGTACACGGTGTACAGTGTCTTGAACGATTCCTTGTTTAGGTAACAGAACGCTAATCTTAGGTTTGCCAGTCGCCCATATGCTGCCGCAGTTATCTGGTTGATCTGTGCCTCCGGAGATGTACTTGGCGTTATACTCACCCCAAGGTCTTTCTCCTTTGCCGAGGTTTGTAGCCCTTGTCCACCTAGCCTGTACTCTGTCAGCGGTCTTCTTTGTCCTTCTCCGATCTTCATGACTTTGCATTTGGTGGGATTGAATTCGAGAAGCCAGTTGCTAGACCAGATGTCAAGCTTGTCCAGGTCTGTTTGAAGTCCTGCTTGGTCCTCTTCCGATGTGATTCTCCTCATTAATTTCACATCATCTGCGAACAGAGACACTTCTGAGTCTATCCCATCCGTCATGTCGTTTACATATACCAAGAATAACACTGGTCCTAGGACTGACCCCTGCGGTACGCCGCTCGTCACAGGCGCCCACTGTGATACCTCATCACGCACCATGACCCGTTGTTGCCTCCCTGTGAGGTATTCCCTGATCCATTCCAGTGCCCTTCCTGTTATACATGCTTGTTCTTCCAACTTCTTTACTAATCTCATGTGAGGAACTGTGTCGAAGGCCTTCCTGCAGTCCAGGAAAATGCAATCAACCCACCCTTCTCTCTCTTGCCTTACCTCTGTTACTTTATCATAGAACTCTAGGAGGTTTGTTACACAGGATTTGCCCTCCCGGAATCCATGCTGTCTGGTGTTTATTATCCTGTTCAGCTCGAGGTGCTCCACCATTCTTTTCCTGATGATTTTCTCCAGGACTTTGCACACTATACATGTAAGTGACACCGGTCTATAGTTTAGTGCCTCTTTTCTGTCTCCTTTTTAAAGATGGGGACTACATTGGCCTTCTTCCATACCTCAGGTATCTGCCCATTTTCAAGGGATGTGTTGAATATTATGGTAAGTGGCACACTCAGTACCTCAGCTCCTTCCCGAAGAACCCACGGGAGATATTGTCCGGACCCATCGCCTTTGAGGTATCAAGGTCACTGAGTAACTGCTTCACCTCCTCCTCAGTTGTGTGTATGCCCTCTAGCACTTGATATATCCCTTGTTGGTGACGCACCCCATCCTGTCTACCCAGCTGCCTTCCTTCCTCCACTGTGAATACTTCCTTAAACCTCAAGTTGAGCTCCTCACATACCTCTTGATCATTGCTTGTGAGTTCCCCATCTTCTCTCCTCAGCCTTATCACCTGGTCTTTAACTGTTGTTTTCCTTCTGATGTGACTGTACATGAGCTTCGGGTCGGACTTAACTTTCGATGCTATGTCGTTTCGTACTGTTTCTGGGCCTCCCTCCGTACCTGTGCATACTCGTTTCTAGCTCTTCTACTACTCTCTTTGTTTACTTGGGTTCTTTGCCTTCTGTACCTTTTCCATTCTCTGACACTCTGAGTCTTTGCCTCCCTGCACCTTTGGGTAAACCAGGGGCTCTTTCTGGCCTTCCCGTTTAATCTTTTCCTCTGGGTATAAACCGTTCCTCTGCCTCCTTGCACTTTGACCCTACGTATTCCATCATTTCATTTATTGTCTGTCCATCCATTTCCCTTTCCACTGAACCTCCTGGCAGGAGGTTGTGTGTGTGTGTGTGTGTGTGTGTGTGTGTGTGTGTGTGTGTGTGTGTGTGTGTGTGTGTGTACTCACCTAATTGTACTCACCTAATTGTGGTTGCAGGGGTCGATACTCAGCTCCTGGCCCCGCCTCTGCACTGTCCGCTACTGGGTCTCTGCTCTCCCTGCTCCGTGAGCTCTATCATACCTTGTCTTAAAACTATGTATGGTTCCCGCCTCCACTATATCGTTCGCTAAACTATTCCACTTCCTAACTACTCTATGGCTGAAGAATTGCTTCCTAACATCCCTCTGACTCATCTGAGTCTTCAGCTTCCAGTTGTGTCCCCTTGTTTCTGTGTTTCCTCTCTGGAACATCCTGTCACTATCTACCTTGTCGATTCCCCGCAGTATTTTGTATGTCGTTATCATGTCTCCTCTAACCCTTCTGTCCTCCAGTGTTGTTAGTCCTATTTCCCTCAACCTTTCTTCATAAGGCAGTCCCCTGAGTTGTGGAACTAGCCTTGTCGCAAACCTTTGCACTTTCTCTAATTTCTTGACGTGCTTGACCAGGTGTGGGTTCCAGACTGGTGCTGCATACTCTAGTATGGGCCTGACGTATACGGTATACGGTATACGGTATACAGTGTGTGTGTGTGTGTGTGTGTGTGTGTGTGTACTCACCTAATTGTGGTTGCAGGGGTCGAGTCTCAGCTGCTTGTGAGTTCCCCATCTTCTCTCCTCAGCCTTATCACCTGGTCTTTAACTGTTGTTTTCCTTCTGATGTGACTGTACATGAGCTTCGGGTCGGACTTAACTTTCGATGCTATGTCGTTTTCGTACTGTTTCTGGGCCTCCCTCCGTACCTGTGCATACTCGTTTCTAGCTCTTCTACTACTCTCTTTGTTTACTTGGGTTCTTTGCCTTCTGTACCTTTTCCATTCTCTGACACTCTGAGTCTTTGCCTCCCTGCACCTTTGGGTAAACCAGGGGCTCTTTCTGGCCTTCCCGTTTAATCTTTTTCCTCTGGGTATAAACCGTTCCTCTGCCTCCTTGCACTTTGACCCTACGTATTCCATCATTTCATTTATTGTCTGTCCATCCATTTCCCTTTCCCACTGAACCTCCTGCAGGAGGTGTGTGTGTGTGTGTGTGTGTGTGTGTGTGTACTCACCTAATTGTACTCACCTAATTGTGGTTGCAGGGGTCGATACTCAGCTCCTGGCCCCGCCTCTGCACTGTCCGCTACTTGGTCTCTGCTCTCCCTGCTCCGTGAGCTCTATCATACCTTGTCTTAAAACTATGTATGGTTCCCGTGTGTGTGTGTGTGTGTGTGTGTGTGTGCGTGCGTGCGTGCGTGCGTGCGTGCGTGCGTGCGTGCGTGCGTGCGTGCGTGCGCGCGTACGTACGTACTCACCTAATTGTGGTTGCAGGGGTCGAGACTCAGCTCCTGGCCCCGCCTCTTCGCTGTCTGCTACTGGGTCTCTGCTCTCCCTGCTCCATGAGCTTTATCATACCTTGTCTTAAAACTATGTATGGTTCCTGCCTCCACTATATCTTTCTCTAGTCCATTCCACTTCCTGACTACTCTGTGGCTGAAGAAATGTTTCCTGACATCCCTTTGACTCATCTGAGTCTTCAGCTTCCAGTTGTGTCCCCTTGTTTCTGTGTTCCCTCTCTGAAACAACCTGTCACTATCTACCTTGTCAATTCCCCGCAGTATTTTGTATGTCGTTATCATGTCTCCTCTGACCCTTCTTTCCTCCAGTGTTGTTAGTCCTATTTCCCTCAACCTTTCTTCATAAGACAGACCCCTGAGTTGTGGAACTAACCTTGTCGCAAACCTTTGCACTTTCTCTAGTTTCTTGACGTGCTTGACCAGGTGTGGGTTCCAGACTGGTGCTGCATACTCTAGTATGGGCCTGACGTATACGGTATACAGTGTCTTGAACGATTCCTTGTTAAGGTAATGGAACGCTAATCTTAGGTTTGCCAGTCGACCATATGCTGCCGCGGTTATCTGGTTGATGTGTGCTTCCGGAGACGTGCTTGGTGTTATACTCACCCCAAGGTCTTTCTCCTTTGATGAGGTTTGTAGCCTTTGTCCACCTAGCCTGTACTCTGTCAGCGGTCTTCTTTGCCCTTCTCCGATCTTCATGACTTTGCATTTGGTGGGGTTAAATTCGAGAAGCCAGTTGCTAGACCAGATGTCAAGCTTGTCCAGGTCACTTTGAAGTCCTGCTTGGTCTTCATCCGATGTGATTCTCCTCATTAATTTCACATCATCTGCGAAAGAGACACTTCTGAGTCTATCCCATCCGTCATGTCATTCACATATAGCAAGAATAGCACTGGTCCTAGGACTGACCCTGCGGTACCGCTCGTCACAGGCGCCCACTGTGATACCTCATCACGCACCATGACCCGTTGTTGCCTCCCTGTGAGGTATTCCTGGTCCATTCAGTGCCCTTCATGTTATACACGCTTGGTCTTCCATCTTTTTACTAATCTCATGTGAGGAACTGTGTCAAAGGCCTTCCTGCAGTCCAAGAAAATGCAGTCAACCCACCCTTCTCTCTCTTGCCTTACCTCTGTTACTTTATCATAGAACTCCAGGAGGTTTGTTACACAGGATTTGCCTTCCCTGAAACCGTGCTGTCTGGCGTTGATTAACCTGTTCTGCTCCAGATGCTCCACCATTCTTTTTCTGATGATTTTCTCCAAGACTTTGCACACTATACACGTAAGTGACACCGGTCTGTAGTTTAGTGCCTCTTTTCTGTCTCCTTTTTTAAAGATGGGGACTACGTTGGCCTTTTCCATATCTCAGGTAGCTGCCCAGTTTCAAGGGATGTGTTGAAAATTTTGGTAAGTGGCACACTCAGAACCTCAGCTCCTTCCCGAAGGACCCATGGTGAGATATTGTCCGGACCCATTGTCTTTGAGGTATCAAGGTCACTGAGTAACTGCTTCACCTCCCCTCAGATGTGTGTATTCCCTCCAGCACTCGATACATCCCTTGTTGGTGATGCACCCCGTCCTGTCTACCCAACTGCCTCCCTTCCTCCACTGTGAATACTTCCTAAACCTCGAGTTGAGCTCCTCACATACCTCTTGATCATTACTTGTGAGTTCCCATCTTCCCTCCTCAGCCTTATCACCTGATCCTTTACTGTTGTCTTCCTTCTGATGTGGCTGTACATCAGTTTCGGGTCAGACTTGACTTTCGATGCTATGTCGTTTTCGTACTGTTTCTGGGCCTCCCTCCGTACCTGTGCATACTCGTTTCTAGCTCTTCGACTAATCTCCTTGTTTGCTTGGGTTCTTTGCCTTCTGTACCTTCTCCATTCTCTGGCACTCTGAGTCTTTGCCTCCCTACATCTTTGGGTAAACCAGGGGCTCTTTCTTGTCTTCCCATTTATTCTTTTTCCTTTGGGTATAAACCGTTCCTCTGCCTCCTTGCACTTTGTCGCTACGTATTCCATCATTGTGTGTGTGTGTGTGTGTGTGTGTGTGTGTGTGTGTACACACACACACACACTCACCTAATTGTGGTTGCAGGGGTCGAGACTCAGCTCCTGGCCCCGCCTCTGCACTGTCCGCTACTGGGTCTCTGCTCTCCCTGCTCCGTGAGCTTTATCATACCTTGTCTTAAAACTATGTATGGTTCCCGCCTCCACTATATCGTTCGCTAAACTATTCCACTTCCTAACTACTCTATGGCTGAAGAATTGCTTCCTAACATCCCTCTGACTCATCTGAGTCTTCAGCTTCCAGTTGTGTCCCCTTGTTTCTGTGTTTCCTCTCTGGAACATCCTGTCACTATCTACCTTGTCGATTCCCCGTGTGTGTGTGTGTTTTTCTGAGCATTTACAGTACTTTATTTTTTTTTTTAGGGATTTCATTATGGAATAATAAAACACATAAGCAGTATAATGTTATCCTTTATTGACAACGTTTCGCCCACACAGTGGGCTTTATCAAGTCAATACTGCTTATGTGTTTATTTTTCCATTGTGTCGGTATTTTATACCATTTACTTCCGATCATCGGATTTCATTATAGTGATTTCCTACTGAACAACTGTTTGCTTAATGTAATTTTGAATGACTCCATCCCCCCCTAAAAAAAAAAGTAGGATCGTTTCCCTGCTTAATGACTGTCTCCAGCTCATTTAATGACCACATTACAGGCTTCTGGTTATCCCTACTCCTGATTAATGACTGCTTCTGTGTTCAATGAAAAGATATTGCTTATGAACATATTGTTTATCACTTTGCAAGTCTCCACAGCTGGGACTCAATCAGCTGTTTCCTGCATCGACAGTTACAGTATTTTCATATCCTCTTCATCATCAGTTAAAATATGGGGAAAATGGGGCTAATGCTTATATACAGTATACAATTTAAATTGCTTATCACCCTGGGAGAGAGGGGTTTGATTATGTCTGAGAGAGAGAAGTAATGTTATATTACATGCTAGACCTCTCACCACCACTCCCATTTAAAATACTTCTGTATTTTCAGAAGGATGGAAAATGTGTTCGAGTGGACCTTACAGTTTGTTTTGTGTGCCAAACATTCATCGAGCCACCACCTGCTCACGGTGAACCTGTTACACGAGACAATCTTCTAACAAAGATAACATATTGTTCTGTAGGTGAGTGAATGTGTAGGCCATTAGGGAGCATTAAAATTTTGGTCAAAGGCATTGTTCCTTATATACATCTTAGATTCAGTGCCAAATATGAAGTTGATTGGTTGAGGTTTAGCCTACAGCATTTGTGATTGAAATTTTTTAATGTGTCTGTATTACTGTGTAGTACAGCGCAGTGTTTTATGTATTGTATCTATGTACTCTGCAGAATTTATAAACATTAACTAACTTTCTCAGTGATTATGCTGGAGCTGCCATTGCTACCGCCACCTTAATGGACTATGGCATTATCACCAAGGACGACAAAAGTCAAGTTATTGACTACAGAAGTTACGAGGTGCCAGATACAAATACCAAATGGAGAGGCAAGAAAATGAGCTAGTAAATTGGAAAATATCACATCACTATATTTTGATAGTAAGAAGACCTCCACTCATGTAATGACAAAGAATGAGAAGACCAAGAAATGGAGTCCAAAGATAGTGGTGAAAGATCATTACATCATCATGGTGGAGCCTTGCACAGAATATCTCACTCATGTGACTCCCAAGTCAGGCCATGGAAAGGAAATTGCCAAGACTATCTATACATTTCTGGTGGAACAGAAACTAACTTGGCAGCCTGTTGTATGTGTTGGAACCAACGTAAATGTTGGAGCTGACATTGGAGTCAGTCATCATCTTGAAATGTTGCGTGGTCATCCGGTCCATTATTTCATCTGTCAGCTTCATGGAAATTGAGCTGCCATTCCGGGCTGTTTTCTCCACTATGACAGTAAGTCAAGTGGTCCTGAGCATTGAAGAGGTCCCATTGGCAAGCAAATCAAGGATCCTCTGAGCTGCTATTTGTTGCTTTCCAGCCAGTCAATTTCACTGATTTCCCTGCTCTGAATGACAAGGTGGCAGAGGATCTGTCCTGGGACCAGAAATACTTGTATAGGATTTGCAAAGGCGTGATCACAGGTGTGGTTGATGATAACTTGGCTACTCCTGAACCAGGTCCACCATGTGTGTCAAGGTGGAATACTTTATGGAGTAGGATCCTTAGGCTGTATGTGGCAACATCAAGACCCAGTCAGGAGCTGAAGAGAGTCATTATGATTTTAAAGTTCAGTGCTCCAATGTGGTTCCACATCAAGCTGCACCCTTATGTCAGACATGGTCCAAAGAATGTCTTCCAGTCACTGCAATTTATGAGACATCTGAACAGTGAAAAAAAGAAGATAGTAAAGAAGACTGTCCAAAGAAATTCCTACTTTGCTCACAAAGATCAGCTGCTCAATGATAAGAAAAATTAGAGAAGAGAATCAGCAGACAGAAGAAAGTACCGAGAGCTCTGATGAGGATGAAGATTCTGCTGATGCTGTTGATGACTTGTTAAGCTACACTGATGATGATGACAGTGAAGATGAAGAGAATGACAATGTGGCTCTTATTGTCAACTCAAGAAAAGTAGGGATTTCCAAACTAAAGTGGCAGGCAAAGAACTATCATTCCATGATTGACTGGAAGACTGAACTCAAAACTGAGCCTCCTTTCATTGCTTCTCTATCAGATCAACAGGTTCTGAAAATTATTGAGACTCCACTGGAGGTGCCCAAGTGGCCAAACAACACTCAAGCTGTTCAGAGAGGGATAAAATTAATGACTGAAGCTTGCACTGAAATGACTGGACAGAAGGCAAGGATAGATATATCAGGCAAAGAATATTTTCCAGGAAAGTGATGCCCAAGTTCCACACCAAGAAAGACTTCACTTATAACTTGTAATAGTTTAACCCTTTCAGGGTCCGTGCCGTAGGTCTACGGCTTTGAGTTCAGGGTCCAAACCGTAGTTCTACAGCATGAGCTCAACTCACTCAGATAAACTGTGAGCGGTAAATTTGGGCCTGGATATGAGAGAATACATCTATGTGGTAAGTGTGCACCACATAAAACAAATCCTGCAGCACACAGTGCATAATAAGAGAAAAAACTGAAACCGGAATTTTTTATTAAAACCGACTTTGCAGTGTTTTTTCATGTACTTTATATAGTTGTATTTGCGATTTCTTGATCTCATTTGATATAATGGAAGATATATTACAGATATAGAGATGATTTTGATTGGTTTTTATATTGGAAATGGCTTGAAACTGAGCTCAAAGTAGCGGAAATGTTAAATTTTTGGCAATGTTCAAGAGTAAACAAATGACCTCACACGTCTAATATGCGCCAGCTGGTGGGTCTAATATACGTTCACAAATGTGATGATATTATTTGTACAATTATTGCAATATTGCATAACAGTAAATCTTCCATTTTTTGTTTTGAATAAAAATTCATGGAGTAAAAAATCAAAATGGAATTCATTTGTAAAGACTGAAAACATAACTAATGAACAGAGGAAATGTTAGTTTAGTGCCAGGAATGCCTGCATTGTTTATTCTGCTGTCAGGGGAACGCCTTCCACCTGAACAAAATAATGGAAAAAATAATAAAAACAAATAATGACTCTTGGGTAGGAAATAAACTAAGAATTTTAAGTTTTTAATAAAATATTTAAAAAAAATAGGCCGTTGTGGTTCTGGCAGGATGGAGAGTAGGAGAATATAAGGCCCAGGTTGAGTCTCTGGTGTAGACGAGATGTTGGATGGTTATCCTGGGTAGTTAAGAATTCTCGTATGCCACTTGGTCGAGGTACGTAAGATTTAGAAGCGGAAGAGTAGACAAAAACCAAGTCAGAGAGACGTACATCTAGCTCCTTTAAAACTGGCGTCTGTACCAGCTGACCAGGCCAGCAGCAGAGCTGATAAAGAGAAAATAAAAAATTGTTACCACAAGTAAGTAAACATAACATGTAAGAAAGAAAAAGGATAACATGTTTACTTTAAGATGGAAGAAATTACTGGTAACCTTAAATCAACCACAAACAAAAAAGATACCCCTGGTAGAGCACCTTACCTGTTCAGGAGAAGTGTGGAGGTGTAGTGACTCTCCACAATTTCACTTGTCACCAGGTAAGGTAACTACCACCAGAAAAGGGGGGGGTTCTGTTTCTGCCCGCAAGAGGGAAGCACCGGCTGAACCCGTGAATGACCGCCGGCAGACTAACAACCTTAACCCATAATTAGACTACTTTTCCCTCACACTGCACCCTATTTTGAAATTGGAATACATATTTTGAACTTTGAGTTAAATTGGCTAAATTACCAATTTCCAATCACTATTTTGTAGTTGAAACAGTTGACTGGGCGATTTCTTGAGCTCAATCGATAGAATAGAAGTAATACTAGTGAAATAGCAAAGAATTTGGTCGACTGGAATAATGTAATTGGCCTAAAATGGGAGTCAAAGTTGGCAAAATCACCGATGCATAAATATCGCTGATGCATCAAAATTCGCGAGAGCATAATTTCGTCAATTTTCAATCAAATTTCGTACTTTTTGTTTTATTACCTTCAGAAAAAGATTCTCTACCATTTCATAAGAAAAAATAAGAATTTTTTTTTTTTTTTAAATTCTTGGACACTGGTGCACCCCTTCCAAAAATGGCCTTGGACCCTGAAAGGGTTAAAATTAAATAGTTGATGATTGATATAACCCATGTACATTTGATTATACAATCTTCACAACCAAAAATGATATAAACCATGTTCACTTGATTATTATCCTGACAACCAATAAATTACAGTGGACCCCCGGCTAACGATCACCCCGGCAATCGTACAATTATATAAGTATAATATTGTAGATGAATGGTTCAGAGAACCGACAAGTTGTTAAATTAGTCACATATGCAACTCTTGGGTATCTTTATTGAGGAAACGTTTCGCCACACAATGGCTTCATCAGTCCAATACAAAGAAGAAAGTAGTAATAAAAGGAGGAGTTTGAGGTAATCAGTCCCTCGGCCTGGAGTCGATGTGTTCAGTCCATCAATCTTGAAGTAAATACAACATAAGGCAAATAGAAGTTGCTTATATACTGTAGACAGGTGAGATGAAGCAGGAGGAGGCGGGGTCATAGTGGTATCATCCACTAGTCGAAGTAAGTCCTTGTCCAAAGGTTTGGACAAATGTTGAAGAATCCCTTTGTATCAAGATCCCAAGAAGTTGCTGTGTCAGACAGGATGTAGATGAATGGTTCAGAGAACCATTGTGTGGCAAAACGTTTCCTCAATAAAGATACCCAAGAGTTGCATATGTGTCTAATTTAACAAGTATAATATTGTAAGTGCTTGTATAAGTGTATTTTTGGGGGTCTGAAATAGACTAACCTACATGACATTATTTCTTAAGGAAGTAAATTCGTTCGGTAATGGCACTTGAGCAGGCTTCTGCAATGAATTTTGATCGTTAGCTGGGGGTCCACTGTATAACTAATTGCTTTCAATGGTGTATAATTTGACGAAAAGTCATTCGCGATGCTGCAGGTTAAATGGGCATGAAATGGTCTGAAATTTTGCTCAGAAGTTTGTTGTGACCATACAAATAATACCTGAAAAGTGCAGCTTGCATCTCTAAAATTTATTTTTTCAATGCTCCCTATAGGCCATATTATTGTTACAAATTAATATTTGTACTGTATGCATTTTAGCACATTAAGAAAAGAGGCACCTCCAAATGAATAAACACACAAATAATTTCTCACATCTAACTTTTATTCTAAACCACACAGTTCTTGAATTTAATCATTTAGTAACTTAATCTCATTTTTTCAGCTTATTTAAACTTCCCCTCCACTTTTAACTTTGCTTCACTTAGTGCTATGACATCTAATTTCCTTTCATTCATAACATAAACAGTTAGATCTTTCTGAACATTTATACATACTTCATATACATAAAAAGGAATACCAGCCCCTTGTTCCCAGCATTTTAGTGTTCTATGGCACTTGTTAATTTCCTTATGTTTGTTATGAGCCATCAAACTGTAACAGATTCTTTGGGATTCACATAACTCTTGATGTATATTTATCACAAAGGGGCCAGCATATGGGTAAAAATATGTAATCATAATTCTTCTACAATTTGTTTACATAGATAAAAATATTTTCTCACCAATACCAATTCATGCTTTATAGTGCATTAGTGCTTTACTACAATTTAAATTGGGTAAAACTAGGTGTGATGTAATTCAAACTTGGCCTTCCAGGCCCCTGATTCAAAACACACTTTTTTTTTGAGTGTTTCTTTCTTTCTGTTTTTGTGCATCATCATCATCTCATTACAGTTCTTTTCTATAATTTAGTGTACATTTTTATGTATATACTTTGAGACCTTTTTAAGTGCAACATTAGTGTTTTCCTATGTATTTCATGCTATATATTGTAGTATCTATCTTATATGGGTGTGAAGCATGGGTTGCAAATGCTGCAGCGAGGAGGAAGCTGGAGGCAGTGGAGATGTCCTGTCTAAGGGCAATGTGTGGTGTAAATATTATGCAGAAAATTCGGAATGTGGAAATTAGGAGAAGGTGTGGAGTTACTAAAAGTATTTGTCAGAGGGCTGAAGAGGGGTTGTTGAGGTGGTTTGGTCATTTAGAGAGAATGGATCAAAGTAGAATGACTTGGAGGCGTATAAATCTGTAGGGGAAGGAAGGCGGGGTAGGGGTCGTCCTAGAAAGGTTGGAGGAAGGGTAAAGGAGGTTTTGTGGGCAAGGGGCTTGGACTTCCAGCAAGCATGTGTGAGCGTGTTAGATAGGAGTGAATGGAGACGAATGGTTTTTGGGACATGACGATCTGTTGGAGTGTGAGCAGGGTAACATTGTGTGAAGGGATTCAGGGAAACCAGTTAATTGATTTAGTTGGACTTGAGTCCTGGAAATGGGAAGTACAATGCCTGCACTTTAAAGGAGGGGTCTGAGATAGTGACAGCTGGGAGGGACTTTTCTCAGCTGTCGTATCTGAGCTCCTCTGCAAAGACAGTGATTATGTATGAGTGTGGTGAAAGTGTTGAATGATGATGAAAGTTTTTTCTTTTTGGGGATTTTCTTTCTTTTTGGGTCACCCTGCCTCGGTGGGAGACGGCCGACTTGTTGAATAAAAAAAAAAAAAAATCTGTTCATTGTAGATGCAAATGAATCAACTTTGAACAGTGCATGCTTGAAACTGTTTAAATTAATATCAGACACTTTATGGGTAGTCCAGATTGCCAAACCATAGTTTAATAAACAGTAAACATTTTTAATAGCTTCCAGTAAGCATTATCTTGCAAATTTCTACTGTACTGTATTTACATTAACTCATGATCTTCTGTGATTGTAAAATGTGCTGATGTAGAATGGACATTTTTAAGTTAAACATTTGTTGTGATTTGTGATTTAGTTTGAGTTTGTTTTCCACAGTGAACCCTGGTGGGTGGGCTCCCGCCTCTGTGCTAAGGACTGTATATAAGCGTGAGTATCCGAAGTTTCTCAAGAGATTCACACAGTACGTTGTTGACAAATCTGCTGACCAACCTATAGCATTCTCAGGGCTGAAGATTAAAGATCACAGTAAGCACTGGAGAGGTTAAGGGTTTTAATTTAAGTCAAACGGTTAAGATAAAAGGTTTTGGCTGTGATTAAGGGAACTGGGGACTGCTACCAAAGTATCATTTCAATACTGCCAGATGTAACTAATCACTTCAGATGAAGTTTCTCCAAAGCTTTATAGTATTGCTTTGGTAAAATTGTATATTCATGATTGTGAATTATAACAGAGTACATGTATTTTACTAGAATATGAGCACTACAGTTAAGCATAAGCATTTAGGGGAAAATGCTGATAAAACATATTTAGGAAGTTTTCAAGTCAAAATGTGGTTAATTCATTTACAGTGGGAGATTGTTTAGAATGTTTGATACATGTGTAAAAAAAAAATTTGATTCTCAGTACTTCTGCTGAAGTGCATTATTAAAAACTAGATTAATTTTTTATATAATTTCATGGCTTTTTATATTTTCCATAATACTTTCTAAATACTTAATCATGCAATGTAAAGAATTATAGGTTTAAGATAATAAATGTTTAGGGATAAATGACTGTGAACTGTATAGCATATTAAAACATTATACAATACTGAATATATTAGCATTAATACACAAGACATGAATGAGATTAGTAGTAGTAGTAGTGGTGTATTTTGTATGTTTGAAAATATATCACACTAAAAGAAGGGATATAAACATGAATGAATTGCTCTGTGCAGTGTGTAACAGGCTGCCCTGCACTAAGAGTGTGTAGTGGGTTGCTCTCCACTGGGAGTGTGTAGTGGGTTGCTCTCCACTGGGAATGTGTAGTGGGTTGCTCTCCACTGGGAATGTGTAGTGGGTTGCTCTCCACTGGGAGTGTGTAGTGGGTTGCTCTCCACTGGGAATGTGTAGTGGGTTGCTCTCCACTGGGAGTGTGTAGTGGGTTGCTCTCCACTGGGAATGTGTAGTATGTTGCTCTCCACCTGGAGTGTATAGAGGGCATCAAGGGTATGTAGTGGGCTACCCTCTACTGGGAGAGTAGTATTTACAACAATTTGTAATTCATTCTATGGTAGGGGACTGCACTCATGCATGTGA
Organism: Cherax destructor; assembly: GCA_009830355.1. Lineage (NCBI taxonomy): Eukaryota > Metazoa > Arthropoda > Malacostraca > Decapoda > Parastacidae > Cherax > Cherax destructor. The sequence goes on from WNWK01010025.1 coordinate 67,303, forward strand.
CCTTTGCCTAATTTTATTATATTTTTCTCTATAATTTACTTGAGAAAACAAGTCTCAAGTATATTTTTATAACAAATTAGTTGATTGTCTTCAGACTGAAGCTCAGTTTATTACTTCCATAGGGAGGTACAGTATATCTAATACTAGTAGATTTCACATAGCCTTCACCTATACAACTCATTAGAAATGGGAATATAAAATGAGGATCCAGATCATTGATAATAGACCTGTTATGAATAATTTTACCTTGCAATCTAGTCAAAATTGTTTAAAGTAAAAAATATCAATATATTTATTACTTATGGAATTATGCAGCAAAATTAGTGCTTAGTGGTGATTGAAACTTAAATTTAAAGAGTCTGTTTCCTCTGGTTATTGAGTGTCCAAATGGACAGGGGTGTTGTGCATCAGGCCCTGAAGAGCATAATTTTCAAGCACTATTTATTATGAGAGAATTTGATATTTTATTTTGTCTAATATTTCCAACTTAATTTACCAAGGCAGTTTATATAATCTTTCATGTGGTCCAGTGGTTGCACAAAGTTTTAAACTGCTTTTATATGGCTGTAATTCTGTCTACCTGATTTATTTTGACTTTTTCTTATCTAGACATGGCAGTTAAAGAATCACTGCCCAGGTCATCTAATCCTTCAAATATTCTGTTATCAAATGAAAATAATTTAGGAAAAGAAGTGTGGTAAAGGAGTGGAAAAGAGGAACAAAGGAGAGATTGACTTGTCTAATTTTTTAGATGATGATAAGAAAAGGTGTGAGCAAGGTAATATCTGTGAAGGGATTAAGAGAAACTTGTTTAGCTGGACTTTAGCTTTGGAAACTTCGAAGTAGAGTCCCTGTACAGTGGACCCCCGAGTTTCGTAAACCCCGGAAATCATACAATTATGTAAGTATAATATTGTCAGTGCTTGTGGAAGTGTATTTTTGGGGGTCTGAAATAGACTAACCTATGTGACATTTTTCCTTAAGGGAGTAAATTCGTTCGGTAATGGCGCTTGAGCAGACTTCAGGAGTGAAGTTTTTACGAAACTCGGGGGTCCACTGTATATTGAAAGTGGCATGGAGAAGTTGTGACTTATTGAATGAACATTGGACTGTAGTGTCTGTATTCTAGGAACACAAGCAGAGATAAGTGATGATGAATGTTCAGTGAGTGAGTGATGAATGCTTGAATTATCCTGCCTAGGTGGGAAATGGCCAGTTTAATTTTTTTCTTGTATTTTGTGAATTATTCTAGGATTTCTGTCATGGTATGCATGTCTTTTGTTCTTAAGGATCTATAATTTCCATTTAACTCATATTTCCTGTTATTAATAAAGATCAATTTATTTGGTCTAAAATTTTATTAAAGAAAGTAAGCTAAGGAGTAATAGTGAAGCAAGTAAGAGTTGTTCTCCAAGGCTTTCACTTGCCTTACTTATTTTAATTCAGGTTTCAAGCTGTGGTAGTATAGTAGTACAAGAACAAAAGTTTGTCCCATTTCTTTTGTATGTGGATAGTAACGTAAACCCCTGATTTAATGGACTTCAATTTGATGGACTTTCCAAATGCAGGACAAAAATCCACTGAGTCGGTTGATTTGGAAATGATAAGTTCATTGGTTACAGAATTGTACACAATTTTTACAATCAGGGATATCCACCACAATCGGCATTACGTGCAACACGCTTTTCCCTGTTAGTCTGATAAATCGAGGGTTTCAGTGCAGTACAGTATGCATATTCATTTTTTATTTTTTAGATTTGAATAAAATATTTGTAAATTGGTTATTGTTCTAAGCTCCATGTCTGGTTACTATTTCAGACCGTAGAAATATTCTATTAAAATGGCTTTGAGAATAGTGTGATAATACTATAATCTTATGCCAATCATAATAATTTTATACGTATAGTACAGTATGTGTGTCCCAGTTTTTTTAATTTGTGCACATGTTCTGTATTATATCCGATGATCCACAAGTAGAATCTTAAGATGTTTTTTAGTTATGTACATTAATATTTCTTTTATTTGGGAAAATAAGTGTGTGAAGGATGTCAAAATTAAAGAACATTCTGAGAGATAGAAATTTGAAAACATACATGGGAAAAAATACTAATATTAAATTTTTCTACAGTAACTGTAATTTTAAATTTTTACTTGTATTTGGAAAATTTAATTTTGAATATATATATATACATACATACATACATACATACATACATACATACATACATTTTTTTTTTTCAACAAGTCGGCCGTCTCCCACCGAGGCAGGGTGACCCAAAAAGAAAGAAAATCCCCAAAAAGAAAAAACTTTCATCATCATTCAACACTTTCACCACACTCATACATAATCACTGTCTTTGCAGAGGAGCTCAGATACTACAGCTGAGAAAAGTCCCTCCCAGCTGTCACTATCTCAGACCCCTCCTTTAAAGTGCAGGCATTGTACTTCCCATTTCCAGGACTCAAGTCCAACTAAATCAATTAACTGGTTTCCCTGAATCCCTTCACACAATGTTACCCTGCTCACACTCCAACAGATCGTCATGTCCCAAAACCATTCGTCTCCATTCACTCCTATCTAACACGCTCACACATGCTTGCTGGAAGTCCAAGCCCTCGCCCACAAAACCTCCTTTACCCCTTCCTCCAACCTTTCTAGGGACGACCCCTACCCCGCCTTCCTTCCCCTACAGATTTATACGCTCTCCAAGTCATTCTACTTTGATCCATTCTCTCTAAATGACCAAACCACCTCAACAACCCTCTTCAGCCCTCTGACAAATACTTTTAGTAACTCCACACCTTCTCCTAATTTCCACATTCCGAATTTTCTGCATAATATTTACACACACATTGCCCTTAGACAGGACATCTCCACTGCCTCCAGCCTCCTCCTCGCTGCAGCATTTGCAACCCATGCTTCACACCCATATAAGAGTGTTGGTACCACTATACTTTAGACATTCCTTCTTTGCCTCCATGGATAACGTTTTTGTCTCCACAGATACCTCAATGCACCACTCACCTTTTTTCCTTCATCAATTCTATGGTTAACCTCATCCTTCATAAACCCATCTGCTGACACATCAACTCCCAAATATCTGAAAACATTTACTTCTTCCATAATCCCTCTCTCCAATGTGATATCCAATTTTCTTTATTTAAATCGTTTGATACCCTCATCACCTTACTCTTATCTATGTTCACTTTTAACTTTCTACCTTTCACACTCTCCCAAACTCGTCCACTAACCTTGCAACTTTTCTTTAGAATCCCCCATAAGCACAGTATCATCAGCAAAAAGTAACTGTGTCAACTCCATTTGCATTTAATTCTCCATAATTTAATCCCACCCCTCTCCCCAACACCCTAGCATTTACTTCTTTTACAACCCCATCTATAAATATATTAAACAACCATGGTGACATTACACAACCCTGTCTAAGACCTACTTTTACCGGAAGTAATCTCCCCCCTCCTACACACCCTAACCTGAGCCTCACTATCCTCATAAAAACTCTTTACAGCCTTCAGTAACTTACTACCTATTCCATACACTTGCAACATTTGCCACATTGCTCCCTATCCACTCTATCATATGCCTTTTCTAAATCCATAAATGCAATAAAAACTTCTCTACCTCTATCTAAAAAAAAAAAATATATGCTTCACTGTAAACACTTGATCTACACATCCCCTACCCACTCTAAAGCCTCCTTGCTCATCTGCAATCCTACTCTCTGTCTTACCTCTAATTCTTTCAATAATAACCCTGCCATACACTTTACCTGGTATACTCAGTAAACATATTCCCCTATAATTTTACACTCTCTTTTATCCCTTCCTTTATATAAAGGAACTATACATGCTCTCTGCCAATCCCTAGGTACCTTCCCTCTTTCATACATTTATTAAACAAAATACCAACCACTCCAGCACTATATCTCCCCCTGCTTTTAACATTTCTGTCATGATTCCGTCAATTCCAGCTGCTATACCCCTTTCATTCTACGTAATCCTCACGCACCTCCCCCACTCACATCCTGCTCTTCTTCACTCCTAACGATGTTGTACCTCCTGGCCAGTACATGAAATTACCGCCTCCCTTTTTCATCGACATTTAAAAGTTCCTCAAAATATTCCGCCATCTACCCAATACCTCCAGCTCCCCATCTACTAACTCCCCTACTCTGTTTTTAACTGACAAATCCATTCGTTCCTAGGCTTTCTTACCTTGTTTATCTCACTCCAAAATTTTTCTTGTTTTCAGCAAAATTTCTTGACAGAGCCTCTCCCATTCTTTCATCCGCTCTTCTTTTGCACTCTCTCACCACTCTCTTCACCTCTCTTTTACTCTCCATATACTCTGCTCTTCTATTAACACTTCTGTTTTGTAAAAACCTCTCATAAGCTACCTTTTCTCTTTATCACACCCTTTACTTCTTCATTCCACCACTCACTCCTCTTTCCTCCTGCCCCACCCTCCTATAGCCACAAACTTCTGCCCCACATTCTAATACTGCATTTTTAAAACTATCCCAACTCTCTTCAACCCCCACTACTCCTACTTGACTAGCCCACCTTTCTGCCAATAGTTGCTTATATCTCACCCTAACTTCCTCCTCCCTTAGTTTATACACTTTTACCTCTCTCTTACTTGCTGTTGCCATTTTCTTTTTGTCCCATCTACCTTTTACCTAACTGTAGCTACAACCAAATAATGATCTGATATATCCGTTGCCCCTCTATAAACATGTACATCCTGAAGCCTACTCATCAACCTTTTATCCACCAATACATAATCCAACAAACTACTTTCCTTACGTGCTATATCATACCTTGTATATTTATTTATCCTCTTTTTTATAAAATATGTATTACTTATTACAAACCTCTTTCTACACATAGCTCAATTAATGGTTCCCCATTTACATTTACCTGGCACCCCAAATTTACCTACTACTCCATCCACAACATTTTTACCCTTTAGCATTAAGATCCCTAACCACAATCACCCCTCACTTGGTTCAAAACTCCCACACACTCCTCAACATTTCCCAAAATCTCTCTCTCTCCTCTACACTTCTCTCTTCTCCAGGTGCATAAACACTTACTATAACCCACTTTTCACATCCAACCTTTATTTTACTACACATAATCCTTGAATTTATACATTTATATTCCTTCTTTACCTGCCATAACTGATTATTCAACATTATTGCCCTCCTTCTTTAGCTCTAACTCTATTTGAAACCCCCGATCTAATCCCATTTATTTCTCCCCACTGAAACTCTCCTACCCCTTCAGCTTTGTCTCACTTAAAGCCAGGACATCCAGCTTCTTTTCATTCATAACATCTACAATCATCTCTTTCTTATCATTCGCACAACAACCACGCACATTCAAACATCCCATTTGATGGTTTTCTTCTTCTTCTTTTAGTAAGCTATACAGGAAAAGGGTTACTAGCCCATTGTTCCGCATTTATATATATATATA